>VCMS01000291.1:0-14657 GCA_022539475.1 Gracilaria domingensis
CTCATTGCTAGACGATATTACCCATCTCGTCCTACATCCATCGGTGGATTTGTACCTCTTCAACGAAAAAAGAGTGGCGATGTATGTTTAAAGTAGCCTACGCTAACTGTCATCACTTCTGCACTCCAGCGCTGGCGCAGCGTATTGTTCTCGTCTTTTCGAGAAACTAACGTGACCCGTCGCTCGTTTTCTTGCAGGACTCATCCCGGCGCATTCAAACGGCATAGAGTAATAATGAAGAACGGCTCTAAATTTTGCAGGGCTGGAGAGCCTTCATCTGACGCATCCTCCGAAACTCCGTCGGTCGCGAGCTCACCTGCTCTTTCATCGGCCCGCGCCGCGGCAAGAAGTCGCTGCCCGGTCTGGCGAATCTGCAGGCTGCTCACTTGCTTGCAGCGTACTAAGAGCGTTAGAGCAGAAGTTTGGCGGCGGCGGGCCGTAATCTTTGCTCTATGCGACTTAACTGGAGGTTAGGTTTCGCGTTATTGGGGTTTGTGGCTTGCATCGGGCGGGGCGCTCCCGCGCCTCGCAGGGCCGCTCTGGGGGCCGCGTTGGTCGCCTTCGGGGGTTTTCCTGGAGCAGTGTAAATACGGTTTGGTTCGTCTGTGTCAATAAGTATGCACAACTGTGGTTTAGCAAACATGGTCCGTGAGTTTTTTTTCCCCTAGATGGCATCATTTTGATCGAAAAACTGAGTTGAGTCTTGTCTACATGAATGTAATATTGTGCTTCGCAACAAAAACACTGTGAGTAATGATCCAAACTGTGTTCTTGGGAGGTTTGGGAAACGCTGCAAAAAATCGGTTTAAAAAGTTGTCTGTGAACGGTTGGTTGTAGTGGATTTGACTTTATGGCGAGTAATCGGCTCGCAATTGTGGCTTTTCTAAAAGAGCTTATAATATCGAGTATATACTCTCATTTTGATGGGTATAGCGGCGTTTTGGTATCTAAGCTCCTTTTACTCCCGCCAATCCACGTGCCAGCAGGCGGTACGTGTGTTGGGCAGTGGGCACGTAATGAGTGCGGGGAGGGGTGTGGAGGAAGGTGGTTTTGGGAGGTTCTGCATGTGCAAAATATGGCCAGAAGTCGGCGTGGGCGTGGGGTGGGGAGGGTCGGGTTGGGTTTAGGGGTGGCTTACCCTACACACCGGACCCCCGGTCGCGGGGCACGTTTTGGCCGGTTTTTCTAAAAAATGTGCTTTTTTTATGCCTGCGGGGGCGGGGGGGTCGGCGTGGGTAGGGTAGGTCCCTAGACACGAACCGGGACCCCGCCCGCGGCGACGTTTTGGCCGATTTTTTGAAAAATGTACGATTTTAAATGCGCGCGGGCGGGGGGGCTCCGGGTCGGTTAGGTCCACCCTAACACACCGACCGCCATCACCCGCGGGCACGTTCTCGCCTCATTCTGGTAGGTCCACAGACCTTTCTAAAACACACACGACGCAACGCCGCCTCAAAACGTAGCGCTGGCTGTTCCGAGCTGAAGCGCCTCGCTGACCGCGCGCCGGGCGGCGCATTCCGTTGCGCGGCCGCAACTCCGCGCGCGGCTGTCTCGGCGCCGGCAGAGCTGTGGCGTCGTCGATGGTGACGTGGCGCGCTGACGCTTCCAATGTTGGCATGTGCGCGCTTCAGTCATTTTATGCGCGCTGTACGTGCAAGTACATTGCGCTAGGGCCTCGCTTCGCGCTCCCCCCCCGTGCACTTCCGCGTGGGGAGCTGGCGTTGCCCGTCATCATGGCACCCTGCCATAACCGCCCGGGTACACGCCCTCTCCGTCGCATCACGGGGACCCTCGCTTCCAAGCCTCCCGACTTCGCGGCGCGCCCTCGGTTCACCGTCGGCCGGGCCATCCCCGCCGTAAGTCGTCGTCGACGTTCGGCGCGTCTTCGCGGCCGATTTTTGCGTGCTGCTCTGGCTGCTGCGCAGCGCGCGTTGCCGGGTCGCTCGCTGGTAGTGACAGCAGGAAACCCGCAGTATTCAGTTTCTTCTACCTGGGCCGGGAGGCCCGGACGCTCTCGGTTTCGCACACGAACGAGGCCCATCGCCCGCCGGTGACGCCCGTCTCAGAGGGTTTCAGCTGGCAGCACCTGATCACCCGCGCAGCCCGCACCGGTCGGACGGTGGTCTCCTAATGTCGGCCGAAGCGCAGTCAATTAAGGCGCCTGCTTCACAACGACATTGCCACGATCACGCAAACTCAACGGTACTTGACGTGGAGTTGGATACCTGTGCCGCTGGATTCGCCATGACCTGCATGGTATGGCCTTCTTCTTTTTGGGCTGGGACGCGCCCGAGGTTAGGCAGCCATGGCGTATATTCGCGCATCCATTTGGTGGGGCTTGGCCATCATTATCGACCACACCTTTTCAACTGCTCGAACGCGGAAATGTGGCCCATATGTAACGTTTATGTGTCGCGGAACCAAGCACATGGAACAGCCTGACCCGATGGGCCCGCGCCGAATCCCGAGCTTTTCGAGGGGGTGCTCGGGGCTTTGAGATGAACACCCGCTTCGCGGTGTAAGTCAGCTGCTGCTCGGGGCAATCTTCACAGTGGGCGTCGCTATGAACTCACTGCGCCCCCAACGCCTGGGCATAACGTGATTCAAGTTTGGGGTGTGCAGCTCGCCTTCTCTCGGTGGTGCTTCCCCTCGCTCCCTGCCGGCGACGGCTCCAATTTCTTTGGCCAATCATGAGGTCACGAGCCGGGTCTTCATTCATGAATCCGGCCTCAGGTTGCCCACACTTATCGGAAATCGACTACCTATTCGCAGCAGTATGGCGCCGGTTCTGCTTCCGGAACTACGGCCAGACCACCGTGGTCGTGCAAGCACAACAGCGGAAACAAGCATCAACGAACAGCAAACGCAAGAGCGATAATTCGCCCGCGGCTACGTGCCGCCGGCTTTCAATGGTAGTCCAGTGGTAGTAGCAATGACAGCACCGCCCCTGGCTCCGCCTCCGCAACGCACACCGATCTGGAACCATACCACCCGCGCATGCACCGCAAGAGAGGACGCCTCGTCGGGATTCTCAGCTTTCAGACCTGAGGTGTACGCGGAGCGTGCTACCAACCTCTACTGACGTCCATTCTTCAAGGGCCTCCGCGGACGAGAATGCGCAGAAAGAAAGCTGACTGGGAGGGTGTGGCGCCAATCATTGCCACTCATTCGCGCACGATGGAGAAACACAAGGCGACATGTGGCACGTTTGGTGGCCCGGGGTTTCTGAAAACCCTCTTAAGGCTATACTGGCAGCGCCGACTTGTCGCGTGCTTCGGGAGGTTTTCTAGCCATTCTGCAAGGCCTTCATAGCGGCGCGTGCGCTTCAAGTAGAACGACGCATAACACTTTCCTGATGTCTCGCATCGCATGATCTGAACGAGGCCAGTTGGTGGCCATACTACGAGACGCACTCACCAGCACGTCTCCCTGGCGGAAGTGTACCCCTTACTCCATCGTTCGTACTCATTCAAGTGCTTTTGAGAGTTGGCTATACATGTCCAAAAGATGTCGTTGGGCCGTGCGGAACAGTGCAATCGAATGGTCTTAACACCACGAGAAAATTACTGCCAGCCTTTGGGCGACATTCATTGGCACGTCGAGGGAACACAAATTATCCTGAAAAGCCGTCACTGATCGCACTCATCGTCGTCATCCGAATTTGGCCTCGTCGGTCCGGACGTTCACACATTGCTTCTGCCTCGGGTTCTCTCTTTTTATACCATCATGCCACCCCGCGCGCTGATGATGCAGAGTTAACGGCGCTTTCATTCGGCACATGAACAGATGGAAACACAGTGCGTCTGGTGCTCTCACCCAGGTCTCCAAAGCCAGCAATCCCCTAACGAGTAACTACGGACCGCGTACAACCGCACGCAATCGTAAACGGCATCTACAACTAGCTTCAGTCTGCGTTCAAACTTACTTGGATTACCTAGAATGAGCTAAAAGGGACCGGAGCTTCAAGTGAGTGGCACGCGATTCGAGTTATTCATAGTCGGCTTGGGGACCGGTCACCGGTAGCATAGTAAACACACAGATTCCGCCCCGAACTCTTTCGCCTAACGCCTAAGCTCTACTTTTCAACCCACTCCACAAAGCCCCAGCCTAACCTACTATCACGAATGCCCAACGCCGTGCAATAGTTTAATTTGCAGGGCATCGCACCCCAGGGCCCTCGCAATCCTTCGTTCGACGCACCCTCCTGGCATCGGCAAATCTAGCGTGTCTTTTCTCTCCCTACACCTCCCCACTTCAATCTCGGGCCCGTAGAATCCCTTGACACGTCCTGACCCCCACAGTGCATCAACGAATGTTAACCCACTATTTCTTCCAGCCACTTTTATACTCTGCGGCTCTCGTGAATGCCGTTTTTGCTCAAGGCTTTACTAATCGTCTTAATCCAATGCTCAAGTGCCGCCTCCCAGGCGCACGTTTCCTAAACTTGCAGTTCATGTCTTGCCGCAGGAACCGTTCGGACAACTTCTCACATGGCTTGACAGTACACGTTACGTCGAACTGTCCAATCGTTCTGCATCAGTTCTTCAAACACACACAGGCAAATTAAAGTACGTGTCTTCTAGCTTCTCAACGCGCGCCACCCCTCGTGATTCAAGATCTCGCCAGGCACTGGCGGGATCGCCTGCTTTGGCACCAATAGCTTTTTGCGACTTCTCGCGCTTTGGTTCCAAGCACTCAAACAGCCCTCTCGCACTCCAGCCACCGCAGTTCTCCCCACACCGATCGTGACACATTTGGTAGCTAGCGTTTACATCCGACAGCGTTTCGGTGACACGACGCTCTCTGACAACGTGCGTCTCTCGCACCTTTCTCCGTACATGCAAACGGTTTCTCTCGGATGTTAACCAGCACCTTCCCGCGCCGCAGCTTCACATATGCTGCAATCTCGATAATCCTTCTTCCTCATCAAATTCGGAAAGCACAGGCCTGCACAACAGCTAGGCTCTCTCCGCACGACTTCCCACAAAGATGCGCTTGGAACAGATCTGCCAAAGACCCAATGGCCTAATTGCACACATGCCGTCGCTTTTCCAGAATATGACCCTTGAAGGCACCA
Source organism: Gracilaria domingensis (assembly GCA_022539475.1). Lineage (NCBI taxonomy): Eukaryota > Rhodophyta > Florideophyceae > Gracilariales > Gracilariaceae > Gracilaria > Gracilaria domingensis. The sequence continues at coordinate 5,078 of VCMS01000291.1, forward strand.
CTAACGAACGTTTTTTCCCGCCCACCCTCCTTCGCGGACATGTACTGTACATCGACAATCGTCCTTGAAGCGTTCGTGAGTCCCCTAGCGTGGTGCGGCGTTCCTTTCACGCGTACTGAGAGAAGTATAAGATAGCCGTTTGCTCAATATTTCAACAATCCGCCTTCTCGCGTACCAACCGAAGCCCCGGCCTGAGTACTTGGGCCGGCACCTTTATTCCAGGCGTCCTTTCCCAGTTCTTGGGCTGTCATCCCGCGTCGTCGTCTGTTTTCAGCGGCTCCCCATGTATGCGAAGGGCGTATAGAGCTTGCGTGCTGCTGGGTCGTATCGGGGCCATTCCGACAACACCAGCAGCGAGAGACGGGCAAGCGCGCGATCCGGAGGATACTCCGATGTGGCTTCTTGCTAATTTTGTTTGCAATACTTTGGCAACTTCAAATCGACGCGAACAATTTGAACCTCTTCTGCAGCGGCCTTGCACCATGCCTTTCGGAAGCATTGCGTTGCGGCTAAATGCCCGCAGCGGCTTTGGCGCTGAAAACGAGCTTTGGCAGCCTATGTTATACCACTGGCTCTGGATTGCAGAACGCTCGACATCAACCTTGCCCGTCGTGCACGCGTAGGAATTCCCACTTCCTACGCGAGCCATATTTGCCGATTCGGACCCAAACCGTCCGCCGCGATTGTCTCGTCACCGGTTGCCCTATGAGCCCTTTCAAGCGACTCGGATCAAAGAAGGACGAGGACATACTCGCTGCAGAGGACCGAGGCGTTTTGCAGCTCGCTCCGGTGGGAGGCTACATTGATACTACTCCGCGTAGTTTACAGATTTGCGCGCTCGAGCTCTGTCGCAAACGTCAAACAGATTCGCGGATCAAATCGGGCCACCAGACGACCGCAAGCCGTTAACATCATGTCGTGGTGATCTCGGACAGAGTTTTGAAACGAGCGCTCTCACCTCCTCGGGGCGCTGTGTGTTGAGGACGTCATAAGCACAGACAGTACAGAACGTCAACGGCTTGGCCGATTTCCTCTTTCCACATAATAGTTTGGAATTCGTAATATAATCGAAGTTCGGAGAGGTGGCCCTTCCAGTGCCTTTGCGCACTCTTTCGCACATTTCCTTCATATCATCCATAGCCCTCAGTGTGTAGTACGAGAAATCCTTTAAAGAGGTCCTTCACTCTCCCATGGTGCACGGGAGGGCAAGCAACGTCGGGCGGGAAAGCGCGGCGCACCCCGCTTGCTCGCGAACGCCATTGGCGGAAACGTTGACTGGATGCAGTGGTCCGTCACTGCAAGCAGGTTCGGCCTTGATCGATCGGCCACTGAGCCGTGACAGAGCCGTTGGAACGCAAGCGAATTATAATTGAGCGCATAGAATGCGAACGACTCTATATCGGGGATGGGCAGTACACAATACAAACGAGCAAAAGACTCTTCACGTGCAGTCGAAGGCCTGTTCGGGGCGATATCATTATTCAAGAGGGGAAACTGCCGATTGCTCGAGCGCTTGCGACTGTTCCAGGTTGACCGCATGTCTTGAGCCCGGCTCAGAGGCTCCCTCGTTGGTACCGAGAGCGGCGCGCCAGCCGTGGTTTTGATTCCACTATCCAGCCGGGCTGAACTCGAGACCACTCCTTGATTGGCCGGGACGATCCGCGCCCGCTCGCCGGGGCGGTTTTTTTTCCCCAGGAAAGGAACCGGAACGAGGGTTTCCAACCATATTTGCTGATCGGCCTTGGGGGGAAAGTATACGATATTGGAGAGCGCGTCGCAGCAGCACGGCGACGAGAAAGGCACAAATACATCTCCAGGCCAGAACTGGGGGGCGCAATGAGCGAGAACAAGTCTTGCCAGCTATGGCCGTAGCGGGGCGGCGTGCCACCTCGCTGCACAGCCGGGGGCGCGTTCCGAAGCCAGCAAGCACCACGCCAGCGCGCTCGCAGGGCAGCCGCTGCTGGCGCGGTGCTTTAGCGCGGCTCGCGCAGCGCTGCAACCGGGCGTCCGCGGTCGCGCCCAGCACGTGCAGGATTGGCGGGCGGGGCAGCAGCTGCTGCAACTGGGGCGTGCCGGCGGAGCTGCTGCCTAGGCAGCGCAGCGCAAACAGCAGATATGCGGGCACGGGCAGCTACGCGTAGTGGAGCCTCGCAATGGCGCCTCCCGTACATGGTGCGATAATGGCGCAAGCGGCGGGGGTGGTCACGCGCGCGAGTGCGGCGTGGCGCGCGAGTTTGCGCCCCGGCGCATCCCGGCCAGCGGCGAGTTGCATGACGCGTGGGCTGGCGTTGGAGGCGGCGAGGACTTCGATAGCGCGCGCGTGCGTGTCAGCTAAGGAAAGATGTCTTCAGCCGCAGTGTACGGCGGTGGGCACGCCGGCCTCACAGCGGCGCGCGTCGAGCATGGCGGGCATGAGCGCGCCCAGCGGCGGCGCGGCGCGAAAGTGGGACGAGTCGCGCGTGCTAGCGACACGAAAATGCGACAGGCGGGGGTGACGAGCGACTCTCGGCGGCGGGTGCGCCGGGCGGCGGGGGCGCCAGCGGCGCTCGGCGCTGGAGAGAAGCGCGGGTCGGCTGTGGGGTGGCCAAGCAGCAGCGACGGGATGCGGCAGCGCTAGGTACGAACAGCGCGGGTGTAGCCGATGGCGCGGCAGCGCGTCGCGGAGGAGGCGGGTCGCGCTTTGGTGCAGGCACCCCACGCCGCGGCAGCCGGACGGCGGTAGAGAGCGTTTGTGACCAGCGCCGGTAGCAGGCGCGGACAGGACGTGAGCTGAGAAGAGTAGCGAATAGAAATAACTGACGTGGACTGTCCAAATTCATAATTTGGTCGTATGATCTCGTGTAAATGGAGACCATATTTCGTCATCAATTATTTGCTGCTACATTTTGTACCACTAAACGTCAATAGATACAATACGGCAAGGCATCTAGATGGCCACTGGGGTACTGTACACGCCCATATCGCAATTTCAATCTATTTGAAAATAAACTTACGGCCACTAATCGGCCATTTATAGCCCGGAAATGATGTTCATAGGGCGAAGTCTTGGAAGAGAGCTAAGGAGCGGCGCATGATGCTCCGTTGGTTGGTTGGTTCATCCAGCGGGTACCGCCCATTCAGGCCGATGTACTCCGCGGCCGAAGCAATTTTTCATGTCTCCGGACGCTACTGCCGGGTTACGAGGTTTCGTAACTTGGGCAGGTGCAATTACCTGGGTATGCTGAGGTTCATTTTTTTTTTTGAAAGTGGTTCCTCGTACGTTCACGTGGTCTTAGATATGTGGTGTCGCTTCGTGCAATGTGTCTGTGTTACGTGGGCGCTCTGAGCTGGTACGCAAGCTGGAGCGCACGGGGTCGCAAAGATTTTGGTAAGAAGATGCCATCGTGTGTTGGGCACGTCCTTACCACCAACCTGGCAGGATCATCCAGCTATTGGCTGGGTAGGGGGATCTGCCATCTCGGCTGATGAATGCTCGTCTGTCATGGTCGACGTCGCTCATTCGGGCGGGCCAGGCATTCGCGTCGTTTTGAACAATAATTTGGCAGAACGTAGGCAAAGTAAATATTCTGGTGGCAGTTGCTACGGGATTACCCTGAAGAGCCTCTGTTGGAACGTAATATTGATCGATTGTCGAGAGTATGTACTCGTGGAAGGTCAGTGTGCAATCTTTGCCAGTTTGTCGGAGTCAAAAATACGAATGTCGCCTGCCTTATACGTGGATGAGGCGCATTCCTATTCGGCGGCCCTTGACGGACCATAACGAGGTGTTTCGGGCATCATACTATGATAGTTGTAGATACGCGTAGTATTGGAGATTATGATACGTACTTCACTAAATCGTTCAACGCGTTGGAGCGTTACTTCTCTTTCCGAATTGCTCTAACTGAAGTTTTCCCGCGCTTTCCTCCAGACTCTCTGCTATGCGTCAGCATCGTGTCCGTCCGAATCGTGGCAGCAGGTTGCATTCGAGGAGGTTAGGACTGAAATAAAGGACCGAAAGTGGATCTGTATCAATTCGGGAAGATGGAGGAGCGTTCCAAGCTTCTGTGGGTGGATGCTGGGGGATGTTTACGGGGTAACCGACACGGGAGTGATGACTGCGTACATCGCGCGATGGAGCAACTGCGAGTGTGGTGGCAAGTGAGCCGAGCCTGACGCTGGTGCGGGAACAGTACGACAACGAAAAGGCCTCATCTCCAAGCAGGGCTAGTTGGCGAGCAGGAGAACTGGGTCTGGGGTGTGATGAGGCGCTGCCAAATGGTTTGGGCGTCCACGCGCGGGAGGCGGAGGGGCGCGAAAGACGGCCACCGGCGGATGTGCCCGTGAGTAATGGTCGGGCCTGGTACCCTGGAAGCGGCGGGACGCACGACGAAATCGTAGGCGACAGCGAGTGATAGTGCAAAGTCGGCGGGGCTCTCCTCGCGGCAAGAGCGCAAGTAAGATAATTTGCTTCTAGAAGTCTAGGGTGTCGGGGGAGCCATGATGGATAGATTGAATAGCAGGGTGGTTGACATGAGATGAGTTGGACTTGCATCGCATTGGGAGCAAATGGAAACGCAAACTCAGCACGAGCGCAGAATTGAAGAGGGTCGCGGAAAAGAGTGGGATGGGGTGGTGCGGGCGAAGTAGAATCTACAAAACTAGGAGACCCAAGAATTACAATGCCGCGAGATGGAATTCAATTTCCAAAATTTCTTAACTTTTTTTGAGTGCCAGCCTCTGCCACCCCTCGCGCGGCCCCAAATAGCCCAAAAATAGCTGTAGTTTCCAAAGCGAAAGACTATTACCTTGGCAGAAACAGACGAAGATCTGCAATGACTTAGAATAACCTGCAGTCTCACATTTGCGTTTCATATGAGATCATAGAAGTGTTAGTACAATTTTTTACAGTACAATCGCCCTGTCAGATTAACCTACCAAATGGATACAAATGCCTAACTGAAACAATTTATTGAGGGCAGATTCCGTAGATTGATAGAGGTCCTCCAAATTGGCGAAGGTCGTGGGAAAAAACTGTCCTGTGAGGTTTGCCTTTTGGAGGACTGAGCTGTTGGCCTCACTGCTTCAAACGCGCAGCAAAACAGGCCAGCGTTTTTCCAGGTCTTCCTTGAAAAGTAATTTTTAACGACGCATGTGTACCGGGACTCGTTGAAAGATCTCGGGCCAAGAGCTTCCTCGCTTTCAATAGAAAGATGCGGAGCGTGGGATTCAGATGAGCATTCATAAGTCGTAGCGCCACAAAAAGGCGGAAAAGTTCAACGTAACACGTCAGTATCATCAGTAGAATGGTTAGAAGTTCTTCGCTTTAAACAACGCACTTCCATACCTCTTCTCGAAGGTTTGTCAGCCCGTTTTGTCCCCTACTGCGAACGCACCTACGGCGAACAGAAACCATTTTCTCTTCTCGTTCTTCCCCACTTCACCAGTTCTTTGTAGAAATTCAGTTATGTTTTGTGGAACAAACTGGAAGAGTGAAACCACCAGACTGCTTCCGAAGGTCCGCTCGTCGGTGAGAGATGGCAGACCAGTGACAGAGCCCTCCTGTACAACCGTAACTCGGTTGTAAGGCCAAAGTGGCATACTGTATACCTACAGGAGGGTTGCTAGGCCACTCGTGGGAGGAAACGATAATGAGAAAACTCCAGAAATGTGGTGGTATTGGCACGATGAAACACGACCAACGACAAGGTTGTAGTCCGAGAGGGAACGGCAAACAGAAAACAACACCAAACAACACCCATACGCGACGGGTGAGGGTCCTCGGCACTGTGCCCGCAGCGGGGCGAGATCTCACGGTATGCACCGCGGGTTCCGTAAAACACGGCCAAACTCTTAGAACAGAGTCGGATCACTTCGTAATCTAGTCCTATACCTCTCGGGTACGACCTACAGGTCCCGACATGCAACGGACGGATGTTCCTCAAAAGGGTACCGGAGGGTAGGACCGACCGTACACCAGACGTGGCTATACTCGCGAAGAGTGATAACCACGTAGCGCAGTTGGCGCCAACCGAGCCTTCCACTTCGGTGTAGAGTCACTCAGGAGAGCGATACTCGACAAAGAGTTCACTTGAAGTGCTCGGGTTGCCTTTCAAAGGTGCGCGCGACGACGAGGTCGAGCTCACCTAAGTAGGTCTATAACTAACTATGTACACGTGGTGCACACCCTGCAGGGGGTCCGACACGTGGCTTAGGCCAGTGTAGGCACCTCAGGTGCACTACCTATTGTCCCGTATATGACAACACATACGGTGTGTAGTACACGCGTCACCTAGCGGTATTGGCCGCCAATGCAACCCTTGATTTGCAGGTAACTGTGGGAAAAGCCATTCCAAAAGTAACCGCCAAATTGGGTCAACTCATAACTCTTTCGAGTGCATCCTCGTATCACTCCCCTGAGTATATGAGGCGCATCAATGCCTGAATAACCACGCAAAATGCGCTTGCTCTAACATCTCCCTCTTAGAGCCGAGAACGACTTCGGGCTGGAAGTTTTTGTGGCGGAAACGCAAGTACGTTAAATACGTCACAATCATGAGCGGTACCAACTCTCGTTTTCTAAATACTGCGCCCAGCGCGATCACATACACTCACGCGAACAGAGTATTCAACGTATCCGAACTTCGTCACACGGACATCACTTATTCCGATGAACCGAATACAGTTTTCCTCATCCGCACCGACGGGTCAGGCGAGCGCGTCGGAACTACCCTCAGCCGGGTTTCTCTGCGACGGCCCACTGGGGGCCTCAGTCTTAACCCGATAGTTCCCGGTGAACCTTTCCGTTATGGAATTCAGGCGCAAGCAATGCGCTGATGGCGAACGCAGCTGTTGGATAATGAGGGAATCTCTCGCAGTACGCGATCCACTGTCCGTGATGGGTTTGCGTTCAGCTGCACGCATGGTTCTCATCGGTTAAGCTGTGAACGGATGACCTCTCCTGGAGTCGTTATGCCGAAAAGGCTTCCTACCTGGGGCGGTCTCGTGCGGGTAGTGCAATCACCAGAATGGAAAGTTCGTATAGCGATCGACCCGATGCTCCTCGCGGTAAGAATACCTCGAGGGTGAGACCTGAACACGCGCGCGCGGAACACGCGAAGTTGGTGTACAAGAGACTCAGTCCATGCACCTCGAGCACCTGGTTCACACCGCGTGCGTATGGGTTCGATACTCGTTCTTACCGTACTTTTCGGGGGTGAAGTCCGATATGGAGACAACTTGGCGACGGTTCGACCATGGGCGGTACGCTGGCGATGGCCCGACCACATCGAGGTTGATGTGTGTTGGAATCGGCGCCATACTCCGAGGGAGTTCCGGGTTATTCTTCGCAAGAACGCTTCCCCAGGGTGGGTCGTCAACCGCATTCGGTTGAGCGGAAGCTTGTCCGTATGGGTATCTGATCGTACCAGATATATCGAGACCGGGGGAGAGGTTCAGACGAGGCTTTGTTGGGGTTCCTCTCCTCTACTCAGATTGGTTGGCGTGAGGTGGAGGTAAACCCAAGGGTGTTTTTGGCAGAACCTGCCTCCGTGGCTTCGAGTTACACACATCGGCTCCCGATGTGATCAACGATCCGGTTCAGGATGGTGGGGTCTGTAGCCGGCGAGTGGGGGCACGCGTAGCAGCGTTTCTCCATCTGGGAGGCTTAACGACAACTACCCGGTGTTGGTATATTCCGCCGATGCCTGCTTCGGCAGAAAATAACATTATCCGCCTCGTGGGATTTGCCAACCGTCCCTTGGGGTCCGAGAGAACGTGATGAGACTCATTACATTTTGGATGGTTATCGGATGGAATCGATTGGGAACACGGGTGCCCGTTCGCAACGCGGGAAAGGGGTCTCGTCGTCACTACGACGCGGCTCACCGGTAGGAGACATGACTCACGCAGGAGATTTGTGTATTACGACATGGGAGGGTACGATGAACGACTAGCGGCGTATGCCGAGTGGGCAGCGGAACCAAGCCACGGTCGATTCCAGACAGTCACCGTTGGGTTCATGTTCAGTGACAACTGGGTCGCCCACAGTGGATCTGGATGATCGCGACATGGATACTGGTGGAGAGGCGGCGGGAGCAATCGTCGAGATGGACAGGAGTTGTGAACGACCTACCGGCGGCAATCAGGTGTTGCACGCCAGGGCGGGGACCGCCAGGCTCCCTGTGGGTTGGAATGTTCTGACTCAACGAGTGTTCGGTGGTGGGATCCGGCCCCGCTGTAGCGGCTACCGTTCTTCGGTCTTCCGGCCCGACAGCTCCGGGAATGCTTCCGGGCGTTCTCCTCAGGGCTGGCGAACATGGATTGTTTGGCGCGCCAGTCTCCAGAAGCGCTGGAATTATCGTGCCCGATCTCTCACACTATGGCAGGGATAATGGCTTGCCGTTCCGCACCCTTCGAAGGGTCCCTCCGGTACGGCGGTGGCCGGTCCCCCCTCATCGGGGGTGTAAGATGACCCAGCAGGGCTGGAGGACTTGGCCTTAGTAAAGTAGAAACAATAAAACTCTGTGCGTACTTTCCTTCACCTTCTGCTGTTTCCACGAACTTGATCGATCTTCCGATACTTCTTCACTCACGACTGTGTTCAAGTGTACTTTCACTTCTTTGTGCTTCTTCTCTCCTAACCGTTTTAAATCGGTACAACCGGCATTTTCGGTATGCTCTTTTTCTTTCCTTCTCACTTCCTCTGTTTCAGTGCGCTTCACCGCTTCATTGGTCTTCTTCTTCATTCATCCCGCACCAGAGGGGTAACTCTCCATTCTGATCTTTCCGCATACGCGGTATAGTTGAAAAGCTTCCTCACCGGGAACGGGTTCTTATCCCACTTGGGCTTGGGGGGTCCCAGGTTGACGGCAAAGGCTGACCGAGTGAACGGTGTATGAAACGATCTTCGACCTAGGTAGGTGCTTCGACGGCTCCATGGGGTGTCCTCCTCGGCGGAGTAGCCATACCAATCCGGGCACTTGGTACAGGTCCGTCCCATTGGGGTCTAACAACAGTGAGTACGGCTACGTTCGATCACGTATTCTGCGGGTTGCCCTCGGTGTTCTGACTGCTCGTCCTTGCACCCATGTGTGGTTTCGTACCTGTCGAGGGTGGCGAGGTGGTGGGCCGCTAACCTCTGGAGGGCGGTTCCTCTTGGACTTAACCAGTCACGACTCACTAGGAGTTCCTCGCTGCGCGACACTACAACTTACGCCGGAGCGTGCCAATTTCAACCTGAAAGGTTCTTCTTTGAAGTACCTCCTTCTTGGAGTCTGAGAGCTTCGGCTCGTCTTGGTTGGGCTTCCGACCGCAACGGTAGCTTTCGGGATTCTGATGCTCCTCTTGCTATCCAGAAGGATCGTCCGTAGCGACGGAGAACGGGTATGGTCCCGCTCGTGGCCATGGAGGCGGATTGACAATCACGGTGCATATCGCCGGCCTTCTTGGTTGGGGCCAGGCGATGGCACGTGTGAGCCACGAGTTACCCCCTACAGGTGGTCCGTTGCCTAGTTGGCGGACGTACATCGTGCACCGTGCCGTGTGGTACTCGCGCACAGGCAGACTTACTGTCAGCAGTTCCCGGTCGGCGGTGCTTTCC
>VCMS01000291.1:16250-85334 GCA_022539475.1 Gracilaria domingensis
ATGGCGCAACCATTTTACGGTACATACGGACCACTCATCTCTCCGATGGCTCATGGAAATCTCGGAACCATCAGGACGCTTGATGCGTTGGCGCTTGAGGTTATCGGAGTTCGATTTCACAGTTACGTACAAAAAAGGAACGTTGAATCTGCAGGCAGATGCACTCTCCCGCTTGGGAACAGATGCAGAAGCGGCACCAGTTGACGATCTGGACATACCATGCTTTATGGTGGAAGAACAAGCAAGTTGGGTCGAATCCTTGTCGGATGACATCTGTGACGACATCCTGCTCACTTCTGAGAAGTTGGATCCCTTGACTGGATCTTTTGTACCCATCACTCCCGAGGAGATGATCCGAGAACAGCAAACGGATGAGTTTTGTACCCGAATTCGCGCTCGTCTCAATGGAGGAGATCGTATTCCTTTTCAGGTTAACGATCAGGGGTACCTGGTTAGGTTGGTCGAAGCGTATACCCAAATTGTGGTCCCATACTCGCTGCAAAACCGTGTGTTGGTCATGACACACTATGTGAAGGTAGGAGCCCACCCAGGAGGTCGAAAACTATACTTGACCCTGCGTAGGGATTTTTACTGGCCGTCAATGGCATTGGACTGCTACGCAGTACGACGCTCTTGCACCGAGTGCGCTAAGAATAACGTGAAACTTCGTAAGTACTCGAAGAAGTTAACGCTGTTCCCAGCACGGTCTCCTTTGGAGTTTATCGCTATCGATATCTTAGGTGAATTGATCAGAACCGCAAGAGGTAATCGATACCTTCTGGTTATCACCGATCGGTTCTCTAAGTTGGTACGGACAGTCCCGCTGAAACGGATTACGGCCACCGTGGTTGCACAAGCTTTTGTCACCCACTGGGTCTTTGTGTACGGTCCACCGGTTCATCTATTATCAGATAACGGTTCACAGTTCACGTCGAAGTTTTTCCAGGACGTCTGTCGGATCTTGAGTGTCAAGAATCTATTTACGACCACCTACCACCCCCAAACAAATGGTCAGGTAGAACGATTTAACCGTACCATGCTGAATGCATTAAGATCTTATGTGGCAGATCATCCTAAGGATTGGGATTTGTATACGGACGCTATTACGTATGCGTACAACACCCAAGTCCACCGGGTAACGAAGCTAGCACCTTTTGAGTTGGTATTGTCAAGAGTACCGCCACCGGTTGCAATCGAGGCTCAAGAAACGCTTTCTACGTACCCGTCTGTTGGGTTATACAGGAACGCTTGGAAGGATTGGTTAACCAAAATGGTACCGGTCGCTCGCACAGCGATGGATAAGGCGCAGGCCGCTTATAAGCGCAACTTCGACGCGAAGGTTAAGACCCCATTACCAAAGGTCAAACCAGACGATATGGTATTTCTCCGCAAAGAATACTATAATCCGGAGAAGGAACGCCGCCACAAGCTCTCGCCTATCGCGGAAGGACCCTACAAGGTTATTTCCGTCACGGACGATACCGTAGTATTGGATATCAATAATCTCCACGAACGGATATCGTTAGACCGTGTCGCGCTGGCCCCACCACCCTACGTTCACGTTAACACCCAACTGGGTGAAGCTACAGGGGACGACCAGGTCGTATCTTCGCGCCCTGCGACTCTCCGCCCTGGTCGCGGCTTATCGGATCTACCGAAGTCAGAATCACCCACGCGGGTAGCACAACCCATTGCGGGAGACGAAGAGGAAAACTCAACTAGAGTTGACCCCCCACCGGACGTCGTGGCTCCCGTGCCACCGCCTAAGGAGGGGGAGGAAAGTACGGAACCCGTTACACCGGCGTCGCACGGTCACACTGTGTCGCAAGGTACCGCCACCAATCTCGCGGTCTCTACCGATAGCGTTGTGGTGCGCCGAGGCGCTGTACCTCGTGGTGATACTCCGTCGAGTTCGTTGAGCAATGCGCTGGAAACGACACGACCCACCCAGGGGGTACACACCGCTGTGGATAACGTAACCCCGTCGGGAACACCACAACTGAGTGAGGTCACCACCCGCAGAGCGGAGAAGACAGTATCTGTAGACCCGGGCTTCCCGGAGAACGCAGAGCCGCAAGCGGTAGATCAGCTCAATAATACCGACCGGTGTTAACCACGCCGTGGTATGAGGAAACGAGAAGTCGTACTTACCCGCGTATTATTTGGGAAAACAACCTTGGAAAGGTGAAGTACGAAGTACTAGTTTGGAAACCGTCGATGGTGCACCCACGCCGCGTGGCAGAGGACTCATGACACACCCAAGTGGAGAGTAACACGTTGTGCGACGTGGTGACGTATGGAAAGCACCGCCGACGCGGGGAACTGCTGACAGTAAGTCGCGTGCGCGAGTACCACACGTGCACGGTGCACGATGTACGGTCGCCAACCGTAGGCGAACGGACACCTGTTAGGGTAACTCGTGGCTCACACGTGCCACCGCCTGGCCAACCAGAAGGCCGCGATATGCACCGTGATTGGTCAATCCGCCTCCATGGCGCACGAGCGAGACCCTGCCCGTTCTCCGTCGCACGGAAGATCCTTCTGGATAGCAAGAGGGAGCTCAGAATCCCGAAGCTACCGTTGGACGGTTGGAAGCTCAACCAAAACGAGCCGAAGCTCGTCAGACTCAAGAAGAAGAGTACTTCAAGAAGAACCTTTCAGGTTGAAGATTGGACGCTCCTGGCGTAAGTTGTAGTTGTCGCGCAGCGAGGAACTCCTAGTGAGTCGTGACTGGTTAAGTCCAAGAGGAACCCCTCTAGAGGTTAGCCGGCCACCACCTCGCCACCCTCGAAGGTACGAAACCACAATGGGTGAAGGAGAGCAGTCAAACACCGAGGTGTATCCGCAGGAATACGTGATCGAACGTATCGTACGTCATGTTGTAGACCCCGATGGGACGGTACTGTACCAAGTGCGATGGTATGGCTACTCCGCCGAGGAGGACACCATGGAGCCGGTCGAGCACCTACCTAGGTCGAAGATCGTTTCATACCACCGTCGCACTCGGTCAGCCTTGCCGTCCAACCTGGACCAAGCCCAGGTGGGATAAGAACCGTTCCCGGTGAGGAGCTTTCAACTATACCGCGATGCGGAAGACTCAGAATGGTTAGTTGACCCCTCCTGTGTGGGGATGAATGAAGGAAGAAGACCAATGAAGCGGTGAAGACTTAACTAGAGGAAGTGAGAAGAAAGAAAGAAGAGCATACCGAAATGCCGGTTGTACCGATTTAAAACGGTTAGAGTAGAAGAAGCACCAAAGAAGTGAAGTACACTTGAACACAGTGTGAGTGAAGAAGTAATCGAAGATCGATCAAGTTCGTGGAGAACAGGCAAAAGGGTGAAGGGAAAGTTACCACTAGATGGTTTTACTGTTTCTATCTTATACTAAGGACCAAGTCCTCCAGCCCTGCTGGTCATCTTACACCCCCGATGAGGGACCGGCACCGCCGCTACCGGAGGGACCCTGCGAAGGGTGCGGAACGGCGTAAGCCAGTATCCCTGCCATAGTGGTGAGATGATCGGGCACGATAATTCCAGCGTTCTGGAGACTGGCGCGCAACATCGCGATGTTCGCCGGAGAATCTCCCGGAGCGACCGGAGCTGTCGGGGCCGGAAGGACCGAAGGAACGGTAGCCGCTACAGGGGCCGGACCCACCACCGGAACACTCGCTTGAGTCGGAACATTCCAACCCACAGGAGCCTGGGGTACCCCGCCGCTGGCGTGCAACACCTGATTCCCCGCCGGTAGGTCGTTCACCAACTCCTGGTCCATCTCGACGAGTGCTCCCGCCGCCTCTCCACCGGTATCCATGTTCGGATCATCCAGATCTACTGGGGCGACCCAGTTGTCACTGAACATGAACCCAACGGGGTGACTGTCTGGAATCGACCGTGGCTGGTTCGCTGCCCACTCGGCATATGCGCTAGTCGTCATCGTACCCTCCCATGGGTCGTAATACACGAAATCTCCTGCGGTGGGATGTCTCCTACCGGGTGAGCGGTCGTAGTGACGACGAGGACCTTTCCCACGCTGCGAACGGGGCACCGTTTCCCAATCGACTCCATCGATAACATCCAAGATGTAATGGATCTCATCCACGTTCTCTTCGGACCCCAAGGGAGTGTGCAAATCCAGCGAGCGGATAATGCTGCGAAGCATCGGCGGAATATACCAAACATGGTAGTTGTCGTAAGCCTCCCAGAGGAGAAACGCTGCTACGCGTGCCGCCCACTCGCCGGCTACCAGACCCCACCATCCTGAACGCGGATCGTTGATCAATCGGGAGCCGATGTAACTCAAGCACAGAGGCAGTTCTGCAAAACACCCTTTGGGTACCTCCACATCACGCCACCAATCTGGTAGAGGGGGGAACCGTCCAACAAAGGCCTGCGGTCTGTACCTCTCGGTCTCGATATTCGGGTACGGAATCAGATACCCATGACGGGAACGAGCTTTCCGCTCAAACCGAATGCGGTTGACGAACCCACCCTGGGAAGCGTTCTTGCGAAGATAACGGAACTCCGCTCGGAGTATGGGCCGATTCCAGCACAACATCAACCTCGATGTGGTCGGGCCATCGCCAGCGTACCGCGCATGGTCGAACGACGCCAAGTTGTCTCCATATCGGACTTCACCGAAAGTACGGTAGAACGGAGTATCGAACCCATATGACGGTGGAACCAGGTGCTCGAGGTGCACTCGACTGAGTCTCTTGTACGCCAACTTCGCGTGTTCCGCGCGCGCGGTGTTCAGGTTCTCACCCTCGCGGGTATCGTACCGGAGGAGCATCGGGTCGATCGCTATACCAACTTTCCATTCTGGAGATTGCACTACCGCTAACGGCAGACCGCCCGGTAGGAAGCCGTTTTCGGCATACGACTCCAGGAGAGTGTCATCGTTAACAGCTACCGGATGAAACCACGGTGCACGGCTGAACGCAAACCCATCACGGAGTGGATCGCGTACTGCGAGAGATTCCTTCGATATCCAACCAGCTTGGTTCGCCATCAGCGGCATCGCTTGCGCTGAATTCCATAACGGAACGTTCACCGGGACCATCGGTTGAGACTGAGGCAGTGGAGCCGTCGGAGAACCCGGCTGAGGGTAGTTCGACGCGCTCGCCTGACCCGTCGGGTGATGAGGAAACTGATTCGGGTTCATCGGAATGACAGATGATGTACTGTGATCGAGTTCGGATACTTGAATACTCTGTTCGCTTGAGTGTGTATCGCGCTTGCGAGGTATAGAAACCGAGGAGTTGGTACAGCTCATGACTGTGACGTACTTACGTACATGCGTTTCGCACAAAACTTCAGCCTCGAAGTCGTTCTCGGCTCTAAGGAGGGGGAGATGTAGAGCAACGCATTTTTGCGCGGTTATCAGGATGATGCGCCTCATATACTCAGGGGAGTGATACGAGGATGCACTCGAAGAGTTATGAGTTGGACCCAATTTTGGCGGTTACTTTTGGAATGGCTTTCCCACAGTTACCTGTAATCAGGGTTGCCATTGCTGGCCAATACCGCTAGGTGGACGCGTGTACTACACCACCGTGTGTGTGCATATTACGGGACAATAGGTAGTGCACCTGAGGTGCCTGACACTGGGCTAGCCACGTGTACGGACCCCTGCGGGTGTGCACCACGTGTACATAGTTAGTTTAGACCTACTTAGGTGAGCTCGACC
This sequence comes from Gracilaria domingensis, assembly GCA_022539475.1. Classification (NCBI taxonomy): domain Eukaryota; phylum Rhodophyta; class Florideophyceae; order Gracilariales; family Gracilariaceae; genus Gracilaria; species Gracilaria domingensis. The sequence goes on from VCMS01000291.1 coordinate 21,937, forward strand.
TCGTCGTCGCGAGCACCTTTGTAAAGTCAACCCGAGCACTTCTAAGTGAACTCTTTGTCGAGTAGCGCTCTCTTGAGTGGACTCTACACGAGTGAGGCTCTGGCGCCAACCGCCTACGTGGGTTATCACTCTCGCGAGTATAGCCACGTCTGGTTACGGTGGTCCTACCCTCTCGGTACCTTTGAGGAACATCTGTCGTTGATGTCGGGACCTGAGGGTCGTACCGAGGAGGTATAGGACTAGATTACGAAGTGATCCGACTCTGTATAGAGTTTTGCCGTGTTTACGGAAACCCGTGCATTACCGTTGGAGGATCTCGCCCCGCTCCGGGCACAGTGCCGAGGAGGCCCTACCCGTCGCGTGTGGGTGTTGTTTGGTTGTTGTTTTCTGTTGCTTTCCCTCTCGGGACTACACCTGTCGTTGGTCGTGTTTCATCGTTGCCGATACCACCCCGTCTCTGGAGTTTCTCATCGTTTCCTCACCACGTGGCCTATCACCTCTGTAGGTATAGCCAGTTGCCACTTCGGCCTTACAACCGAGTTACGGTGGTACAGAGGGCTCTGTCACTGGTCTGTCATCTCTCACGAGAGCGGACCTTCGGACAGTTTGGTGTGTTTCACTCTTCCGAGTTTGCCCCACACTTTTCTGGTTCTCTGCTTGTAGAGACAGTAAGTTTTGAGCGTGTTGGTGAAGCTGGGTTGTCTCTTCTACGCTTTCCGTGGGATTGTTTGCTTCTTGTTCTTGCACATGACCAGCAATGTTGGCGTTTGCAGCTGCTTTTCGTTTTGGCATAATGAGAATTGTATGGATGAATGGGAATGACAAAGCTTAAGAAAGTGTGTCAGGTCACGGTTAAGTTTGGTACTTATTGAGAAGCTGCAGTCCTGTCGTCGTCGCCTACCGAGGTTTACTTGGATGGAGTTTCAGGATCAAAACCACGATTTTTTCAGTGTTTTGTGGTTCTGAGCTTGAAAAAGATCAGCTCACGGTGCATTTTATGCCCTAAGACTGTGAGAAAGGTCTCTAGTCGCTCATGACTAACTTGACTTGACTACATTCATATTTCTGTAGTCAGTCAGTCATGACTTCGTTTTTTTTCACTGTAGTCAGTCAGTCAGAAGTACGGGCCTGAGAAAAAGAGGTGGATGTTTTGGACTGGCTTGCTTAATCTCCATATCTCAACATTATTGAGAACATATGGGGATGTCTAGCGAGGGAAGTGTACGCCGGTGGTGCTTAGTATCAGACCTTGGATAAACTTGCTAATGCTGTAGTCAAAGCTTGGATGATTGTTGACATTGGACACATTCGCGGATTATATCATTCAATGCCTAGACGTCTTGTCTCTGTTATTGAGAAGAAAGGGGGTACTACGTCCTATTAGAATCATCGAAATGTTTAAAAGAAACTCGTGGTTTCTTTAAAAATTCGCGGCTCTTTATTGATTTCTTGTTGTGTTTTTGTAGTTTCTGAGTGTTTGGTGCTACAGAGGTGTGGTTTTCAGGCGTATAATGAGGCGGAACAGGGATCTACATGCCTCTGTTGCGGCGGAAAGGACTGGAATCTGACAGCGGTACAACTACGGGGTGTTTGCTCTTTGGCTTCTTTCAAATTTCGCGGACTGTACTGTCAAATGAAGATGGAAATTGAGTCGACAGTCCGCCCAACAGGTGTTGGGCGTGAGAGCGCGTGCGCGGTGAATGGCTGGCGGCCGTGCTCGGACGGCGCGCGAGGGACAATCGGGACAAGTCCATGGGACTTCTCCCGATTCTGAAGAACTGCACAGTGTGCACAGTGTACACGTATCTGGAAAGCCAAATTGCTGCAAGACCCGTGCTTGCACAGATTCCCAGAACAGTAGGGGCCTCGTGGGCTTCACGTCGTAGCCGTCCTCATCAAAGCACTCGCACTCTCGGCGTTGGCCTCTTCGATTTTTGTGAAGCTCAAGACACCTGATCGTCAGACCCAGCTCTCCTCTAGCAGTTCTTCATGCAGACACCAGAGGAATGTGACAAGAAAGACGCCGTGGAAACTACTCTAAACAACCCCGTAGATACCACACCGACGGTATCTGAAGAGCCGTGTAGCTGCTCTGTTTGCGTCAGACACCTAACCTTCACGTTAAATGATACGTCTCGACGATTAAGGAACAGCGAAGCGCGCACGGAGGTTCTCAAAGTAGAGTTGGAGTCTGTGAAAGAAGAACTGAAAGAAACACGTAGCCTTTCTGTTGCAAACAATGGGATGGTTGGGTGCATATGCGATCACGGCATGAAGCATGCTGCCGAGCGCTTTCGGGCATCGAAAGATGCCATGTTACGCCAGCTCCGCGAACGAGTTGAGAAGAGTTTCCAGGAACAGTTGTCAACCGTTATCAGTATTCAAGAAGAGGAAGTGCACAACTTGGCACTACCGTTCCAAGCTTTGAACAAAAGCCCTTGTAACGTAGGTGAGAAAAGTCGTCTTGCTTCTCTCGGTTCTCTTGATGGAGTAAGAGAATTAGATTTCTCGACAGAAGATTCGCAGGCGAAGGAAGATGTCAAGCCCGACATGAAGACAGCGCTTGGCGACACTTTATCTTTCTTGTAAGTACTGGCGGCATGTTTTTCATATGTTCTTGTGGACTTGGAGCACTTTCTCATCTAACAATATGACATTTTGTAGAATGTCAGGGTTACACGCGTTGTCGCCGGCTGAGGTGATCAAGAAAACCTTCACAGAACCCGGTGCCCTGGAAGATCCCCGTGTGTTGAAATTATACTTCTTCCTTTCCCTCTGGAGCGAATGTTACAGAACCCACGGTCTTGAAAACGAATGGAAGGAACTCGGCAATGCTATTGATGCTGAAATCAGCAAGTTGTTGCAAGCAGGCGTTCGAGAATCCCCCGGCATCGTAGAGGAAGCAGTAGAGATGCCACTCTTTTCCGGAGCTCCCGTTCTCGGACCACGTCACCCGACGGCAAGCAGGTCGAAGTCAATCTCCAAGAAGAGACGCCGGGTTTTGTACGCGTTGAACCCGAAGTCTTGCGACTTATAGGGGTAGCGACAATCTCGTGGTGCACCATGACTGATAATCGGGCGCAGTTTTCGTAGAAGTGGATAGATTTTTCTGCTCTAAACCTATTATGCCTATTGGCTTCCACCGTCATCGGCTGGGATCAACCCTCTGATCGGTTGATCGGTTTCCCATAGCTCATGGATCTTTATCGCTTCTTCATCCAGTACGCTACACACATGCCGAAGCTTAGATTCCAGAACAGTGCATCGCCTCGTCAGCGCGCGTACTTGATCAGAAGACCTCCGCAGTTGAGACCGTAAAGTCGAGATTTCCGCCACATGAGAATCGTACCCTTTCTGTATAGATACCTCCAGTGTGCGCAGCATGTTGAGCATGTGACGCTTGCTTTGCGCGGGCTGGCTTTCAATGTGCTTCTCTGGGCTCTCAGACGCTAGCTTTTGTTGGGGAGAAGCTACATCATCAGTTGGCACACTTAACTTCCCATTCCTCTCAAAGACCGCAAAACCTTCAGGCGTCGTTAATTGGAGAACGGGTGTATTGAAGAGCAATGGAGAGTTTGGAATTTGCAATGAAGCATTCCTGCACACCTCCGGTGAACCACTCTGCAACAGAGAAAGCAAGGGTTTGTTCAAGTCCTTCTTTCCATTTGTCATCTCGAATCCTGTGATCCCATACTCGTCGGAGCCTGTGAAGTAACGAAAGGACGCCCTCGTCCCGGACTTGTAGATCTTGAGAGTCCTGTGCATGTAAAGTATTTCACAGTTCTCGCATAACAATTCATTGACGGGCTTGATCCTGTTTAACTTCTTCTCAACTCCAAGAGAGCCGCAAATCGTGCATTTATCTTGATCCATTTAGCTCCTCCACAAATCGGCGAACTCCTTGACAAGAACGTGTTGAATCGCCTGCTGAAGGTCTGTTGTACTTTGTAAGATCAGCACCAACCTATAAGCAACACAAGTTACTGATTTGCGTGCAGGCTTGCAGAAATTTATAAGGTTAAGATTCGATAGCTATGTAAACGAAACGCAAAGGTCTCTGATCAAAGCGCTACCCTTGGGATCTTCGCATCTGCTCACATATACGCTTCTCCTGACCAACTACGAACTTGTCATCAGACGAACCCTTGAGTGTTTCATGCGACTGCTCCAACGATCTCAATATAACTCAATTTCCTACAGCTTTTCGTTTTGTTACCGTTCTGAAAGCCAAGCTGTTCACATGCGTCGGCAAAACTTAATGGATGAGCCGGCTCTGAGAACTATCCGTTAAGGGTGCGACCTTGAAGTTTGGGAGACGTCTTTTGCAGTTCCGGTTCGTCGTCGTATGCAACAGGCTCGTGATCATCTCGAGGTCATTCACGCGACTCGAAACACTATCATACCTGTTATTTTCGCGAAGCCAGGCAACCGATGTTTTGCAAAGGCTGTCGAAGACACATAGGTTTTGTCATGGATGGGCGATGGACTGAGTGTTCATGGAATTCAAGCAGTATTAGGGACATGTGCCGTCAGATCTTCCCGATTACCAGCATCGCCACCTTCAGCAAAGCGGATCAGCTTAGACTTCTTAGAGTAGCCACCACGCGGCGACGAAAGCTCGGAAGGACACAAAAAGGTGTTGGCTTCCTTAAAGCGTAGGCCACTAGTGAAGACCTCATGAACCAAATCTTCCATGCAAATGATATCATGCTTTCCCAGAACTTGCTCAATGACTCAATTGTCAGACAGCGGAATGCGAGATCAAGAACCTGGCTTGCCAATATTTGCAGATCCTCTCTAGTAAATCAGCTCTTTCACACTCTTCAAGTTCTGGTAACCACACATAATATACGGCTCAACCCTCTGCAAGATACCAATGGTAGCGTAGTTCAGTTTGACACAGGCGTCTCGAGGCGTGTTGAAGAATGAGGAGCATCGTGAGGGCCTGCGCGTGTTTTCGATGGCCATCATGTCGCCCAGATCGTTTTGAAATATAGGCAGTGTGGACATGGCGGGAAATGGAGGTGGTCGACGGAAGCCGAACATAATAGAGAGGTCCTTTAAGGAAGCGGAGAATAGGCGGTGAAGGGACGAAGCAGAACTGATTTAACCTTGCCCGTGACTAAGGAGAAAAAGCGCTACTCTTTCCCGCAGAACTGTGGTATTCACTTCAGCTGACTCTGGCAGTTCGCCCCTCTCCAGGCACTCTGCCATGTACATGACCATTACGCCACATGAAGTGCTGTCGTTTTGGCGGGGTGTGAAGTTGGGACACACAGCACACTCCCACTTCTCGGGATCGAGTGTTGTGGGCCCTTGCACATCGTATTTCCGTTGGATACAAGTCTTCAAATATCGCTTGATGTGTGGAACGGCACGAGTCAAATCAGCTTGGTGGAGCGGATCTAGATATACTAAACATCGGTTAGGGAGGCTTGCGACAACAAGCACCCAATGCTCCTTTGCCTTCAAGAAGACTGGAATCAACAGTAGATCCATTTCTAGAACTGCGCCATGGCCTTCTATGGTCCATGCGCTACCCATTTCGCACTCATAATCCCCTTGCTCCAGTTTCGGAAATAAAAAGGTATTGAAGCAGAACACCCTCGAGTGTCGCTGGTCAGCGAACAACACTTTCTTCCATTCGCTCTGGGATTCCTGCAAACCCCTACCGACGAGACTTCCAGCTCGTTTACAATTTCTCTCGTTCAAGATATACATGAACGAGTTCAAAACGTCGTCACCAACGTATTTATCATTCAACAGATTGAGAAGATGTTCTTCCTTCAAAGTGAGCCCAGCCCCCACTTGAATTTCTGTAGAACTTGCGGATATGTTCTCCAGTTTCTTTCTTTCGTGAACGGTAAGATCAAGTAGCCAATCTTGATCAAGGTCTCTCACGTAACGTGGATCGGTATCATTGGTTTCGTTGCGTTCGTCACACCACTTGAGGTACATGTATAAGGTGACTCGCACATGCATTGTATCCCATTTCAATTTACCACGTGAAATGAAGGGTAGGGACTTACAAGAAGTTCCATCAGGAAGGTTAATATCTTGCTCCTCCACCCACCATACCGGTCGGAATTCTGGGCTCCAGCTGGCCTTGAATTTGCCTTGGCACTGGGCCACTGCCATTTCTAGAAGACGACGAACACGTCTGGCGTTTAGTGAATTGACTTCGCTCCATCGAGCTTCCATCATCGTAAAGGCGACGCGCTTCTGCGTGAGTGGGAAGGCGCGAGGCTGGGCAAGGTCCAGAGGCGTTCTCCATATGAACATTCAAAATAAAGTTATCATTTCGGACGCGGCGACAACTGTCACAGTTGTCGCCGCGTCCGAAATGATAACTTGTGACTCACAACTGCCGCACAGCGCCGTTCGCGCGTAAGCGGCGCGCTCGAGTCGCCTCGTATCCTATCATACTGTACCTGCGCTGGTTCTAGTCGCTGCGCGACGCACTGGCGGCCGGCGCGCTCGCCCTGTGTGCCGCCGCCTTCCGCCGCGGCGCCGCCACGCGCAGCGCCACGCGCGCGTGAGTGCCGCGTGCGCACGTCGTGGCGCGAGTGCCGCGTGCGCACGTCCGGCCGCTCGCCACCCTCGCTGCGCGCTCTGTAAGCGCGCGGCTACGCGCCAGGCGCGCGCCACGCTCACTGCGCGCCACCGCTGCCCTCGCTCTCACTCTACAAGGGAGTACCGTTGTAGCTATAAAAACCATTGTTTTGACAATCAACGCCATCCTTGTATCAAGCCATCATGTATGACTAGTGCAGTATCAGCTGCCATTTGCCGACGCCAGTTCCCTTGTTAAGTGCTAGAGGCAACTCGCCGAGAACACTCTGCCCCAATCAATGCATTTACGCTAAACCAAAAAGGGGCATTGAATCATTCAATGCTTCTCTGTTTTATGGCAGATGCAATCCCCCCTTCAGAGGCGTTGTAGTACAACAGATAACTTTATCCTGCATACGCACCGCTGCCTGTTAGCATTTCTGTTCTTGGCGCTAAAACAAGTCTGCGCTAAAACGTTAACGTTAGGGAGGGGGCTGCTTCATTCGGCCAGCACTGAGAGCTACACGTACTTCTGCCGAGCATCATCGTTTAGCCAATAGCCGAAGCACTAACAACTTCACCTCGCTTTTCGATACATTCCTCAACCGTTAGGAACCCGCAGCTATTAAGCCTGTCTCCGCCACAGATGCGAAACTTCTGCTGCATGCACTGAATTGCATCCTCGAAGTTCTTCTCTATCGGATCCGAACAGAATGTAGAATTAACATCCGTTGTCCACTTTGACACGTGGTACACGTTCCCTCGCACTGTGTCGGTAGTTGCGCTGCGTTTGCAGTGCAACACAGAGCGTAGACCAGAGAGAAGAGGAAGATTGGAGAACGCTTCGTGGTGCGATTTTCTCGGAAACAGCAGTAATACGCATGCGTCAACAGCTGCCATGCCAAGCTTCACCAATATCGTAAAATGCAGAGTAGAGCGAAAAATTTCTGGTCACACCATCGATTTGATCTCTCTCTGAACCCTGAATGTGTGCAAAGAAGAAGCAAAAAAGCAAAACAGCAAAATAGTTTTAGCCAATCAATGGTGGCCACATCTGACACGTTTGCTTTTTGTATCCGTTGTTTACCAGGGAGATGGTCTAAGTTTAGAACTTCGTCTATCTTTTGATCAAATCCCGAGAGATCTTACATCATCTAAATCAGTGTCTCCCAGAGCCTCCGGCTTCTCCTAGTCGCAAATCCACATCTATTGCCGGCTTTGTTCGGCCTTCCTAACCACACCTTTTGGACAAAAACTGCTCCCACCCATACACATCTTAAGTTGCAAGAGTTTTGTTCGAGTTCTCTATTCTCTACTCCGCACCACCACAAATATTTGTGTCCTGCAACGCTGACCTTTAGAATACAAAGATATCCGTCGATACCCACTGTTGCAGAGACTGTTTCTAGACAACCATAAAGCACGAAAACCTTGCGTAAGATTCATTGAGTGAGCTCGCGCAGCACCCTGGGAGCTGGCGGCTTGCGGAGGCGAAAACACGCAACAATAAATAGAACCCGTCTGGCCCCTCCATGGAGAGGAGTGGAGACCAGACGAAGGGAACGGTTCCTTCTCTGCTCTGCTTGCCTGGACCAAAAACACCGAGGCAATACGGTTCTGTCGCACGCCGCGCATGCCGCTTGACCCGCTTTACCAAGTCCTGGCAACGATACGCACCTCACTGTCTCTTCATCTTCTCTCATTTTTTCTACACCGTTTCTAAAGCGCTACAACATTTTCATGATGATCAGTCGTCTAGTCGCCCGCAATTATATTTAAATCGCTAATATTCTCGCGTGGAATGCCGGTATTATAGCGACGGGCATTCTATTCGCGCCCGAAATTCGCTTCATTTTAGCGTTTGGGGGACCTACCCCTTGGATTATTGCAGCCTCCGTTTGGGCTATTACCTGCCTTATTGCTCCGATTGGTTACTTGATCAAGTTAAAAACAAACCGTATACACCGCATTGACCGTTCGCCATGGTTTTGTTCTATATTGAAATTGCACGGTTCATCTCGATGGTGTGTGAATTCTGAGTCACATGTGATCCAAATTAATGACAATGCACATTGCTTGGAAGAAGGCACCCAAAGAAGCTGGTCGGATGTAGATCATTTGACGGACTGTGATAAAATGTATGTTGAGAGGATGGTCGAAGACTTTATACATGTTGAGCTCAGCGACGGTGGCAAAACCAACTTTGTGGAGAGGTCCGCTTGGTTGCTTATTTCTTCGTATGTCTTTCTTAGTTTTTTGTTCTGGTTATCAACATTATTTTGTAATCGTTGAAGTTGCTTATGAGCCTGTCATGACAGAGCCTGAGGATCTGAATTTTGACGATTCTTTCAATTTTGTTCTTGTTGGCAAAGCACTTGCCAAATGGGTATCTAACTTTGTTCTCATGATATTTGGTTTAGGACAAATCGTCTCAACGGGCAATGTTTTTCGTTCATTTCAAGGGATTTACGCCGGCGCATTAGCATGTACGAAGCCTTGGCAACGCGAGGGAATGGTTGCGTTTCCGGTACTGCACTTATGGGGCTGCAAAAATGCTGTTGTGTTGTGCCCTATCTCGCCATTACCTTGCTTGGCCGTAGCTGTTTTCTTGAGGGGAAAGGATGCAGACGATGTGCGCATTGAAGTGAAGATTTTTCAAATTTTCGACAGGTTTTCAATCAGCTTCGCAAAACTTCTGTATAGGAGCGTCCTATTCGGAGGGTGTGATATGGAGGATATTGTTTTCAACAACATTAGAGCAAGTCTCACACCCAATGGATATCTAGATTGGCATCCCTCTGAGACACCTGTCCAATTTTAGGAGCTTCGCGAACTTGAGTTTTGCTGGAAAGATTGGATACATCTGTTTGAAGGATGCATGAAAGTTCTATCGATGGATTTCGATGATAATGACTTTTGCGAGGAAAGCTCCAGTGAAGAGCATGATGGTAAGGGAGATGACGCCGCAGAAGGCGAAGATGTGAAGAACAGTGGTGGAGGTATTCGAGTGAACAGAGTTAACAACGTTGCGGACCTAGACTGCAACAGGAATCAAAATAAGGAGTGTGAGAAAGGTGGTCGGGAGTTTAGTGGCAGAGTGGGGGATGAAAAAAATGCTGAGAATGATACGAATCTTGCCGGCGAAAGTGAGGTAGAAAAAACAGAGAATGCAGAGCGTCGTCCACAGAGACGATGGTGGACTTGCGATCGATGGGGAGAGTCGCAGGGCCTGTGAAGGTAAAGATTGGAGGAACGGAGGCAGTGCAGGACATGAAGGTGAACCAACCGAATACGATGGAGCTAGTGATTGTGATAAGAGTGGCAAAGGGGGATGATACGGGGGTGAGTCCAGCAGAGGACTGGGAGAACTCGACCAGAACAAGTATAACGTCGAGCGGGGAGACCATGAGCAGTGACATGAGTGATTGGAATATGGTTCGGAGGTGCAAGTGCGAACACAAATTGAGCAAGAGAGCTGAGAAACGGAGCAAACCAGGTACGAACAAATACTACTGGGAGGGATGGAAGCCTAAGAGTATATTCGAAGAGTATCCCCTATTGTACGAGCTGGAAGGGACAGAAGCAGCCGAGGAACAAGCATTGCACGGGAAAGGGAATGAAGAAGAAAACATTGTGGAACTGACAGATGGGGAAGGGAGTGATGATGACGGGGAGCCAATGTCGAACGGGGCTGCGACTGAAGAAGAAGAAAGCGTGGAAGCAACGGATCCGACAAACATGGTTTAGAATTGAGCTACTCGCTTGTGGGTTTCAAACTGACGCGATTACGATCGACCTCACCCATTGCTAGTCGGGCGCGCGTATGTGTAGTAAGCGTAGTTTTGAAGAAGGATGCTCTCTTCTTCGTTGCTGGTGCTCCTACCAAAGCTGCTCGTTGTGAAAACTGGCCCTACGCGTGACACGCCTTGAATTTAAATATATCGAATTGAAATCATGACATTGTTGTCTTCCGAGATTTAAATGGACCAATACGCTTCCAGTTTGTGGAATCTCGCATATGAAAAACTTGAACATCGATCATGATCGTGCACGCTGTGCAGAAACCCACAAACACGATCCGTCTTGTCGACATCGCCACACGTCCAACGTTCTGACTGCCAAGCCGCTTTGAGCAAGATGGGTATCCGATCAGCTCCAAAGGCTACAACGAATCCTTTTGGTCATCGCCCAACTCTATCGGCTGTTACATGAAACATTTGAACATCGATCATGGTCGTGCACATTGTGCAGAAACCCACAAACACAATCCGTCTTGTCCACATCGCCACAAGTCCAACGTCCTGACTGCCAAGCCCCTCTCCGTAAGATGGGTATCCGATCAGCTTCAAAGGCTACAACGAATCCTTTTGATCATCGTCCAACTCTATCGGCTGTTACATGAAACATTTGAACATCGACCATGGTCATGCACGCTGTGCAGAAGCCCACGAACACGATCCGTCTTGTCCACATCGAAACACGTCCAACCTGCTAGGTTAGGATCCTCTCTGCGCAAGATGCGCATCCGATAAGCTTCAGAGGCTATGGTAAACCCTTTTGATCATCCCACAAGTCTATCGGATGTTACATGAAAAGCTTGAACATCGATCATGGTCGTGCACGCTGTGCAGAAGCCCACCAACACGATCCGTCTTTTCCACATCGCCAAACGTCCAACGTCCTGACTGCCAAGCCGCTCTGCGCAAGATGGGTATCCGGTCAGCTCCAAGGGCCACCGCGAACACTTTTGATCATCCCACAATTCTATCACATGATATATGAAAAAATTGAACATCGATCATGATCGTGTACTCTGTGCAGAAGCCCACAAACACGATCTGATTTACACAATCGGTCTTGTTCACATCGCCACACGTCGAACGTCCTGACTGCGAAGCCCCTCCGCGCAAGATCAGCATCCGATCAGCTCCAAGGGCTACCGCGAACACTTTTGATCATCCCTGTAGAGCAAAACGCCCTTTGTGGGGGTGCACCGAGGTGCTTTTCATAGTTTGTTGATCCGTTACCGGCTTCGACACCTCAGGTTATGAGAGGCTACTGGGGTAGTGCCCCTATTTTGGGGTATGCCTAGGAAGGGTAGTATTTCTGCACACGTGTGCCAAGTTGGCCCGATCGCGCGGGCCCCGTGGCAAGCATGCCACGGGGGCACACCTGTAGTGTATTGGCCGGCAGCGCCGGATAGTTAGATATTTTAATTGATATTTTCAAGTGCCGTATATAAGTGGCGGCACTTGCCGCCACTGTACGGGAAGTAAACCTCAACGAGGCCTTTGGCTCTGATCTTCTTGCCGCTTGCGCACGGTCACCAGCCCCATCCTGGGGAATACCACCGCAATTCCGGGCTGATCAACCAACCTCCGTCCCTGAGGAGTACTAATCCGTCGTCACGGCACTTTTCTTATCTATTTTATTGTTGTCATTTCCGTCTTACGGCTTTCGCTACTCTGCCCTACATTGTAGGTTTGTTTTATTTGTCTCGGGAGTTTTCCCGCTTATCGCGAGTCAGTGCTCCGCAGTGCGGCTCGTTTGTTGATCTTTTGTCGTCCCATACCGTTGGGCTGGATACCCCCACTCGCTGTGGCTCGCCGGAACCATCCGGATACCTACGCCGATTCTACCCCTTCTACCTCCGACTGCACGCCCAGATCGGGGCCACCCGGATTTACACCCGGCTCGTGTTGGCCCTATCGGAGGGTTCTGCCGCTCGACTGCCCTTCACAGGGAGCAGGGCCTGAACACCCTGAGGTGCTCGTCCGCGACGCGGCTTGTTGTTTTCCCGTCGAGGGTTTTGCACCACAAACTGGTCTCCCGACTTAGAATCGGCTTAATTGGCCAACGTTCGTTGGAGTTGGTTCGTTTGTTTGGAGCCCAGATAGCTGGGAATATCCGTTCTTACGGTTCTCTCATTGTCCGTTTTCGGAAGTTGTTTTGGTTGCCCATTGGCCGACTGTGTCGGTGAACGATGTCGTCCCGTCGCAGGAGTGGCGCGCCACGTGCCGCTTCTGTGCCCGGTTCGTCCGGCTTGCCGGCAAGTTTGCCTCCGTTGCCGAAGGACGCACTGGAGGTCCCAGGCAATGGCGACCCGAAACCGGCTTCCCGGGGCCGCCGTTCTGATAACGGGGCCCCACCCACTCGTGGGCCAACTGAAACCGCACCTGCGGCTGATGCCGCCGCAGCGGTTGACGTTATGTCGTCGCGGTCCGACGAGTATACCCTCCGTGAATTAGAGGCTCAGGTTCGCATCCTGCAGAACTCCCAAGTGGGCCTCATCCGGGACATTACGAAACTCCGGCAACGGCTCGATGAAGCCGGTGTCCGGGATGTTTCGAGCGACGTCCGTGTTTTACGGTCTGATGTCAACCAGATTATGGAACACCGACAGGTGTCGGCTGGTCTGCACGAGCAGGCTGCCGCACGCCTGGACCGCCTGGCTACCCGTCTGGAGACGGTCGAGCAAATCATCGTATCTGATGCTGTTGCGCCGGGAGCCCCGGTTTCTGAGGGTTCTCAGCACTCGCGCCGTTCCCGGGATCGTCCGGCAAAGAAGAAGGTCAAGGTTGAGTCTGACTCGTCTTCTTCATCCTCTTCTGATGAGGAGGGCCCCAAAAAGGGATCGTCTACCGACTCTTCGGACAGCGCGGAAGAGCGCTCTCGCTATCGTGCATCCCGTTCGCGGGCTACTGAAGCCACTTCTGGCGTTGCACGAGGCCGTACGAAAGGACGGAGACACCTCGGATTGAAGGAGTTGAAGCCGACAAACTTACTGTATCGGAAGCTACTATCTTACCGATATTATCGGCTTGATGACACGACGCCACAGAGGACCCCACGTGGGACTGGCAAAGTGCGAAATCATCTCCGACAAATGGAGCTCACGTTAAAGCCCCACAAGTTCTCTGGGGAAGATCCAATTCTTGTCTTGGATTTTCTTAGCCGCTTCGTAGCGGAAGCCGATGTACTTCGGATGAGTGAGGCACAGGCCTACATCGCGCTGCCGTACTTTTTGACGGGTGTAGCCGAAGATCAATTCAATTCGGTTCGTGGGTCGTCTCGCGCCTTCGAAGGAGGAGTTACGTGCTGGCCGGAAGCGGTACAATATCTCCTGCGCTCTTACGCGACAGGCAATGCGATACAAGGTGCCATACTCGCGCTACGAGACACGAAGCAAGGAGCCGAAGAGTCGGAAACCGTTTATTCGACCCGCCTCAATAAGGCTTTCCACAGATGTGGCAACGTGTTCTCCGCAGCCGAGCGGTGTACGATGTTTGTTGATGGACTGGACCGATCAATTCGGACGTTGGTAGCCCATTATCGGGAGAACAAACGCCGGATTACCTATCTGGAACTCGTTCAATTTGCCCAAGCGGAGGGAGATGCAGCTCGAGCACGCACTGGTATCAAGACGCGCACGCGCCGACTCCTTCATGTAGAAGGCCGAGACTCTTCACTGCCTCATTCGCGAGGTTCTGTTCAAGGAGGTTATGATAACCTGCACCTGTTACAGGACGATGGCTCAATGCCGAGTTCGGAATTGCCGTCGACGACGGAGCAGTCTACAGTGGACGGAGACCCCGCTCTGTACGCCGGACGTCAAGTCCCGGCATTGCCCGTGCCGCACTCTGGCGGATATCGAAGCCAACGCCCTGGATGGAGGGACCCGTATCCTCCTCGACAGGAGCGCCGGCCGCCCAACGCGGATCTTCTTCGTCACCTTATTTGTCATACCTGTTACAGGCCAGGGCACATCGCTCCGAATTGCTTAATGCCCATACGGGATATGGCGAAGATAGTGCCTCAGTATGAGTCGTTGACGCCCGCCGAGCGGGAACGTGTTCCCGACAAATCGTACCTTCGTGCGAAGGCGGAGACTCAGCCTGGAAACCAGGAAACGGTGCCATCGAATGGTGGAACTGTAGCCGCCCCTGCGGAATCGCAACCTCCGCAGATTGGCGGCGACGCTCAGAAAAACTGAGCAAGGGAGCCTCCAGCAATGGAGAGGCGCCCCCAGCGACGGGGTTTAGTGCGCCTGAGGCTGAGAAGCCTCGCTCCCCGGTCACAATCCTTTCGAGGACACTGGCCACTACAGACGTGAACTCTGAGCACCTTGGTGTCTTGCGTCGCCCGTGGATACGGTCTAAGAACAGCCGGTTCCCGGATAGAGTCCTGGTCATGGCGAAACGTAACTACAAAGTTTACGCCGACCTAGGTGTTTCCGACCAGTACATGGTTCGGCAGTTGTCCGTGCTCGATACAGGAGCTGGGCCAAACTTTTTGGTTGAGTCTATGATTCCGCCGCACTTGCGGTCTCGCGTTCGTGCGGCGCCGCAGATCGATATAGCGGATGCGAACAATCGGCCACTTTCGACTGTGGGAGTAATAGACCTGCTCGTCAGGCTTGGCCGCTACGTGGCGAAGCTCGATTTCTTGGTTTGCAAGCAACTCGCTGCGCCGGTTATCCTCGGCTGCGACTTCTGTGACCGCTTCGTCGATGCAATTCGACCGCGGAAGCGAACCATCGAAATGGAAGATGGGACTACTGTACCGATCGTTCGGCGTCCCCTGCGCCGGGCTCTGAAGAAGCAAGTCCCTTTGCCTGCGGCACAGAAGCCTACAGCCGATGAACGGAAGTCTACAAAGCTCCGAGTAGCTCGGCCCATTTCCATCCCGCCTGAATCACAGGTCTGGGTTACTGTGACCTCCCCACAATGTGGCTTACAAACGGTACAACCGTTGCCTGCGTTACAGGAGAAGCATCAGCTTGCCCTCGCTAATGGGATTGTTTTCGTCGAACCCGAGAAGCCTTTTCAGGTGCTGGTTGCGAACTTCAGCCGTTTTTCTCAACGGTTGGTTAGGAGCCAAGTTATTGGTTCGTTGCTTCCGCACCCTGCGGCTATAGTGCCTACTCAGGTTTCTATTGCCGAGGTTCTCGGAATCCTCGAAGCTGAGGAGGGGGAGGCGGAACGGAACAATTCCGAAACGACTGGACCCAACAGTTCGTCGGAAGATGCTACGCCGACTTCGTCGGATGCAAATAACCGCAGCCTGTCGAAGGAGGCAATGCCGACCTCGTCGGACAGTAATGATACGGACCTGAGTGCTGCTGACACGAAGGATAAGGCAGTACAGGAACTGGAGTCTCTGGATCTTGAACATGTCCCAGAGACTCACCGCGATAAATTGCGGCACATGCTTGAGGAGTTCACGCCCATGTGGGATGGCACACTGGGTAAGATTGGTATTACCGAACATCGGATTGATTTGCTACCGAATACTCGGCCCATTTCACAGCACCCTTACAGGGCAGGACCGACAGCTCGGCAGGAGGAGAAAGCTCAAGTTGAGAAGATGCTCCGCGCTGGAATTATCGAGCCGGCTCAGTCACCTTGGGCATCGCCGGTGGTGCTCGCGCCCAAAGCTGATGGGTCTTGGCGATTTTGCATCGATTACCGCAAGCTAAACGCGGCTACGGTCAAGGATGTGTATCCTATCCCACGAATGGATGAATGCATCGATTCATTGGGCGACGCGAAAGTGTTCACAACCCTAGACGCGAATTGGGGCTATTGGCAAGTTCCCGTGAGGGCTGAGGATCGTGACAAGACAGCCTTCGTTTGTCATGAAGGATTGTACCGATTCAATCGGATGCCCTTTGGGTTAACGAACGCGCCAGCCACTTTTCAACGAGCTGTGGATATTTTGCTAGCCCGCTTTAAGTGGAAGACTTGCCTGGTATACCTGGATGACATCATTGTCTACTCCAGCAACCTGGATGAGCACTTGACCCACGTACGGGATGTGATGCGAGTCCTACGCGATGCAGGCATTACGCTCAAGCTCAAGAAGTGTGAGTTCTTTACCGAAACCGTCAGGTATCTCGGCCATGTTATCCGTCCGGGACGGCTTTCGATTGACGAAGTACGCGTGAAATCCCTCAAAGAGGCTAAGCATCCGAGGACGCAGACGGAACTCCGATCTTTTCTCGGCTTGTGCAATGTGTATCGCCGCTTCATTCCGAACTTTGCGGATATCGCTGCACCTCTGAACGAGCTTCTTCGCAAAGGCCAGCCAGTCGATCTGGAAGAATTCGACAACCGCAAGGTCGCGGCTTTCTCGTCGCTCGTGGACGCGGTGACATCGCCACCTGTTTTATCCCTGCCTAGGGCTGGTTTGCCGTATGCAGTAGATACGGATGCGAGCGACTACCAAGTCGGCTGTGCCCTATTCCAGACCACCAATGATGGCGAGCGATTGCCAATTGGGTATTGGTCAAGGAGCCTCAACGTTCACGAGAGGAATTACTCGGTATCCGAGAAGGAGTGCTTGGCAGTTGTCTGGGCGTTACAGACACTGCGGCCCTATCTTATGGGGACCCGCTTCATTGTCCATAGCGATCATTCGGCATTACGCTGGCTACTCTCTATAGCAGAGCCATCTGGCCGCTTGATGCGGTGGAGACTTCGCTTGTCGGAATTCGACTTCGAAATCCGTTACAAGAAAGGACTCCTGAACACTCAGGCTGATGCACTGTCCCGCTTGGAAACAGCGGCTGAAGCTGCGCCAGTCGATGATCTGGAGATACCGTGCTTCCTCGTGGAAGACGGCTCGAGCGATGCCGATGAAGAATCGGAAGGATGGGACATCTACGATGCTGTTTTAGCCGTGTCTGACACGCAACCCGAACCGGGCTCTTTCGTACCGATCAAGCCGGAGGAACTCATCCGGGAGCAGCACACCGACCGTTTTTGTACGGAGATTCGTAGTCGCCTAAACGGTGGAGCACAGTTGCCTTTCGTCGAGAACGACCAAGGATTTCTAATCCGAACCGTCGGAAACAGGCCACAGATTGTGGTTCCGCACTCACTTCAGTCACGAGTACTGCATTTGTCGCACTACGCGAAGTTGTCAGCCCACCCTGGTGGCAGGAAGTTGTACTACACCTTACGGAAGGACTTTTACTGGCCAGCAATGGCTTTCGACGCGTATGCCACTGTTCGTGGATGTTCTGACTGCGCGAAGAACCGCGTCAAACTGCGGAAGTACTCCAAGAAGTTGGTACTCTTCCCTGCCAGGGCTCCACTTGAATTCGTGGCAATTGACTTGCTCGGCGAGTTTATCCGCACTCGCCGGGGAAACCGGTTTCTACTTGTGATCACCGACCGTTTTTCTAAACTGGTACGGACTGTGCCTTTGACGAAGGTTACCGCCAGTGCGGTCGCCCAAGCTTTCGTTACACACTGGGTTTTTGTCTACGGACCGCCGATTGACCT
The DNA here is from genome assembly GCA_022539475.1 of Gracilaria domingensis. Lineage (NCBI taxonomy): Eukaryota > Rhodophyta > Florideophyceae > Gracilariales > Gracilariaceae > Gracilaria > Gracilaria domingensis. Next base: position 39,777 of record VCMS01000291.1, read on the forward strand.
GTTATCGGACAATGGACCGCAGTTTACGGCTAAGTTCTTTCAGGACGTTTGCCGCATCTTGCGGATCCAAAACTGGTTTACGACAACATACCACCCCCAGAGTAATGGGCAGGTTGAACGTTTTAACCGCACAATGCTCAATGCATTACGGACATTCGTTGCCGAACATCCGTCGGAGTGGGATCAATACACCGATGCGGTGACATATGCCTACAATACGCAGGTTCATCGCACTACTCAGATCTCGCCGTTCGAGCTTGTGCTATCACGCGTTCCACCTTCGGTGGCTATCGAGCCACAGCCAACTTTGGATAAGTTCCCCTCGCCTCGTCTACACAGGGACGCCTGAAAGGCCTGGCTTAAGAACATCATTCCTACAGTTAGGCAAAACATCGATAAGGCACAAGCCGCGTACAAGCGGAATTTCGACGCACGAATGCGCAGGGATGCCCCTCAGATCAGGGAAGGTAACTACGCCTTCCTACGGAAGGAATACTATAACCCGGAAAAGGAGAAGAGGCATAAGCTCTCTCCTATCGCGGACGGCCCCTACAGGGTTATTTCTATCACCGATACAACGGTTGTCCTCGATATTGAGGGTGAACACGAGCGTTTTTCGCGCGATCGCGTAACGCCTGCGCCACAGCCTGTTCGTCAGGAAAAGCAACCGGAAACGCCGGACAGCGCTACGCCTACTGTGGACCAAGCCGCGACAGCGGGAGAGCGCGCTTCGTTGTCAGTCCTGCCGCATCCTAGCCGCGGACTTGCTGATTTGCCGGCAAAGCCGGAAGCTAACCCGCCAGTCTCGAACGCCGCACATGTCCACACGCGGATACTGGCCCCTCAGGGGATACTCACCACCACCCCCGACGCTCCAACTGAGAAGGGGGAGGAGGAGGTAAGTCGCTCGATTTCGTTGTCGCCGTCGTCGACGGAAGTGCCTTTGCAGGCCTCCGGGCCGCACGCAAGTCGTGGTGAAAGCACGCGGACGCGCGACGTACAGCCGAAGATTCGGAAAGAAGCGAGAAACGCGCAGTTATCGCGGAAGCCTAAAGAGGAACGCACCACTTCGGTGGAGCACGAAGCCGGAGAACCGGAAGAACACCAGGATGTAGCTGCTGCAGAAGTCGCCGCTTCGCCCGCGGGTAGCACTGTACGGCCGTCACAGACGGAAGGACAAGAGCCTGCCCCAGCTGTGCAGCGTGAGACCGGTACGCCGGAAAAGAGGGTGGTAACCACCGCAGCAGCCACGTCGAATGCGGAAAGTACATGCCCGCCGCAGTCGGAGCCCGGCAGCGGCAGCGCACTCGCGTCAAAAGAAGCCGGAAGACCGGAAAAGAAGCCTGTCCAGAAAGACCGTGTTGTTACGGCAGACCCGATTTCGGGAGATTTTATTGAAGCATCGAGTAATGAAGCCGTTGAAAACACGGAGGCAACCGCCGCAACAGCAGGCCGACATGCCACAGTAGGTGGGCAGCAGCCCAACGCTGCACACGCGCGCACGCTGCGCCAAGTGTCTGGCTTCGCCGGCGATCCGCCTCCAGTGGAGGGTGACAACACACGAGCCGGGCACGTGCCCGCTGTAAGGATTGCGGCCGCCGGAAACGGAAATTCCGAATTTGAATCGGCAACGCACAGCCGTGCAACGGCGCAGGCCCCACCGCCAGCAATGCTTGGCAAGGCGTCGCCTCGGCACGTGCCACGGCACCACTCGCTGGCACACCGCATTGCGGACCGTTCACCCTCACTTCGGGAGATCTTGCCGGAACGCCGGAAGCTCGCTATTCGAGAACACCGAAGCTCGGTAACAGCCCGACAATACGGGAAGGAAAGCCAGAACTCTGGAAGCCGGAATGACATGGAAACACCATGGTCAAAATGGCTCTCGCCTGGCGTACAGGATGTCTTGCCGTCAGGACGGAAGCCGAAAGTAACCAATGAAGCCCACGACGGGAGAGGTAACAACGACACCTCGAGAGAGGATACATCGACAAAGCCGCATCCTGCGCGGAAGGTCCTCGATGAGGAGTATGTCATTGACCGTCTGATAAGTCACGGCTACGCCCCTGACGGGGAACTACTGTATCGAGTCCGTTGGTACGGCTACGCCTCTTCAGAGGATACGCACGAGCCCATTGAGCACTTGCCTCGCTCGAAGGTCTTGCAGTACCACCGTCGCACACGGACACCGATACCGGCTACGCTGGACAAGGCCCAAGTGGGTTGACCACCCACGTCTCTATTGAGCACAGCCGTCCCAGACGGAATATGCCGCCTCATGCGGACAGTATTGCATTACGCAAGAATATGCCGCGTCAAGCGGATGCAACTTGAAGTTAACTCGAGATCACTTAGCCGCCTCAGGCGGACCAGGCCGCTCTAAGCGGACAGCTTTTCGCTGAACAAACATGCCGCGAAATGCGGAAGCCACTTACAGTGGAGAAGAAGATAAAGAAGAAAGAAGCCTAAGAAGAAGGAGAAGAAGCCAGGAAACTGGAAGAAAGACTAAGAAGTTTTATCGCTACAGCCGCTTGTGCGGAAAAGTTACCCCTCTCTTGTGGGCCATTCGCAACAGCCTCAAACGAGGTATTGCCCACTGAGAAGGGGGAGAGCAAGACGAAGAGTTTGAGCCAAGCCAGCACATCTGGAGAAGTTTACCTCTAACTATTGAGTCGCCCCTCATCATCGGGGTCTATCGCGGACTACCGTAGCCTGTAGGGGATCGCGAGCCGGGGAATTACGCGCCGGACGGCCCAGCACCTGGGGTGCCCCCACTACCGGGAGCCCCGGAGAAGCGCTGTGCCGCTTTTGCTTGCAACTCCGACTCGTCGGTCACCGTATCGGGAACGGCCACTCCCACGCCTCGAAGGAAGTCGCGAATGACCGCCGCTCGCGGAGTGAGAGAAGAACTGCCGCCCACGGCGGATGCTACATCCTGAGCCCACGGGCCGGTCGGAGCGGGAGCCGCTACAGCGGGCGGGTCAACGATCACGACTTCGTCGTCATCTCCCGTAGCGTCGGGCTCCGAGGCAACCCCCACTGGGCTCCCCTCATCCATGGGACTTCCTCCCTCTTCAGGGTCATCACCGTCATCGTCAACGTATACGAACCCACGCGGGTGCCCTTCCGGGATATATCGCTCCTCTCGGCGGCGACCAGCCGCCTCAGCGGGACCAATTACCTCCCAAATCCATGGGTCAAAATATACGAAGTCGCCGGCGTTGACGTTCCGTCCGGGAGAACGGTCCGACTGCCGACGGACCCCGTCGGAAACCTGACTAGCAGGCACCTCATTCCAGTCAATCTGGTCAATGACGTCCACCAACGCGGTGGCTTCGCGCGCATTGCGGACCGAGCCGAGCACTTCGGAGAGATCCAACGCTCGGATCGCTTGCCGGATGAGTTCCGGGATGAACCAAACTCGGTACGAATCATATGCCTCGATGAGGAGGAAAGCCGCAACGCGGACGGTCCATTCTGTTGCCAGGATGCTCCACAGGCCGCGAGGCGGATCATTCATGAAGTACGAGCCTATGTAAGTTAGGCAGGGCGGTAGCTCTACGTGACACCCTCGTGGGACTTCGACCGCAGGCCAGAATGACGGCAGCGGCAGGTATCGCCCAGTATGGGAGTGACGCGCAATGCGTTCCACCTCCGTGCACTGGTACGGCACCAGTACCCCGAAGCGGGAACGCCATTTCCTCTCGAAGCGGAGGCCTTCATGAAATTGAGACCGTCCAGGACGGCGAAGGAACCGGAACTCGGCGCGAAGGATCGGCCGCGCCCACAGGATCAACTCCTGCTGCGGCTGAACGGTATCCGAATATCGGTCAATTTCGTCCAACGCGTTGGCTAGATGGTCGCCGTAGCCGACCTCGCCGAAAGTTCGGTAACGTGCCACATCGTACTGGTACTGTGCCGGCACCGGATGTTCGTTCGGAGCTCGGAAGTGTCGCGCGTACCCAATGCGGGCCATCTCATTGCGAGCGAATTGTCTCGTCTCGTTTCGACCTACAAACAGGCAGCTCGGTATAACCGCAACGCGGGCGATCCAGTCCCATGAACGGGTAACGTCAGCAGGAAGCCCACCAGGGAGTTGACCGTCGACAGCGTACGAGTCGACGAGCTCTGTATCCCGAACGGCTTCGGCGTCAAACCAGGGAGCCTGGGCAAAAAGGAAACTGTGCCGGTGGGGATCCCGGATGCGTAACGCGCCTGCGGTAGGCCATCCACCCAGCGTAGCTGGCATCTCGGCGTTGAACCAATCCCACACGGGCGCGGGACCAGCCTGAGCTGGAGCGTGATCTTGTCCGGAAGAACCCGGCTGGGAGGCAGCCGCCGACTGCGGGAGAGGAACAGACCGGAACGGCGGGTTCGACACTTGCATGCGTGCCGTCGAGGACGGAGGGCCGTTCGGTGCGTTGGACATCGCGGAAGGGCTCGAGATGACGAGGTTCGCTACTGACACCGGAGGTGTTGGTGGCTCCGAACAGTTCTCGGCAGACCCGTCTTGGGAGACTTCCTTATATACCTCCATCGCGAGGCGTATCGAGCCGACGGAGTCGGTGTCTCAGCCTGAGAAGGGGGAGATGTAGAGCAAAACGCCCTTTGTGGGGGTGCACCGAGGTGCTTTTCATAGTTTGTTGATCCGTTACCGGCTTCGACACCTCAGGTTATGAGAGGCTACTGGGGTAGTGCCCCTATTTTGGGGTATGCCTAGGAAGGGTAGTATTTCTGCACACGTGTGCCAAGTTGGCCCGATCGCGCGGGCCCCGTGGCAAGCATGCCACGGGGGCACACCTGTAGTGTATTGGCCGGCAGCGCCGGATAGTTAGATATTTTAATTGATATTTTCAAGTGCCGTATATAAGTGGCGGCACTTGCCGCCACTGTACGGGAAGTAAACCTCAACGAGGCCTTTGGCTCTGATCTTCTTGCCGCTTGCGCACGGTCACCAGCCCCATCCTGGGGAATACCACCGCAATTCCGGGCTGATCAACCAACCTCCGTCCCTGAGGAGTACTAATCCGTCGTCACGGCACTTTTCTTATCTATTTTATTGTTGTCATTTCCGTCTTACGGCTTTCGCTACTCTGCCCTACATTGTAGGTTTGTTTTATTTGTCTCGGGAGTTTTCCCGCTTATCGCGAGTCAGTGCTCCGCAGTGCGGCTCGTTTGTTGATCTTTTGTCGTCCCATACCGTTGGGCTGGATACCCCCACTCGCTGTGGCTCGCCGGAACCATCCGGATACCTACGCCGATTCTACCCCTTCTACCTCCGACTGCACGCCCAGATCGGGGCCACCCGGATTTACACCCGGCTCGTGTTGGCCCTATCGGAGGGTTCTGCCGCTCGACTGCCCTTCACAGGGAGCAGGGCCTGAACACCCTGAGGTGCTCGTCCGCGACGCGGCTTGTTGTTTTCCCGTCGAGGGTTTTGCACCACAATCCCACAATTCTATCGGATGATATTTGAATAACTTGAACATCGATCACGGTCGTGCACGCTGTACAGAAGCCCACAAACACGAACCGTCTTGTCCACATCGCCACACGTCCAGCCCACTAGTTTGGAAGCCTCCCTGCGCAAGGTGGGCATCCAATAAGCTCCAAAAGCTACCGCGAATTCTTTTGGTCATCCCACAACTCTTTCGGATGATATATGAAAAACTTGAACATCGATCATGGTCGTGCACGCTGTGCAGAAGCTCACAAACACGATCCGTCTTGTCCACATCGCAACAGGCCCAACGTCCTGACTTCCAAGACGCTCTGCGCATGATGTGTACCCGATCAGCCCCAAAGGCTACCGCGAACACTTTTGATCATCCCACAACTCTATCGGATGATATATTGAAAACATGAACACCGATAATTGTCGGGCACGCTGTGCAGAAGCCCACAAAAAGGATCCGTCTTGTACACATCGCCACACGTCCAACCTGCTAGATTAGAATCCTCTCTGCGCAAGATGCGCATCCGATAAGTTCCAGAGGCTATGGCAAACCCTTTTTTAGCATCCAACAACTCTATCGGATGTTACATGAAAAGCATGAACATCGATCATGGTCGTGCACGCTGTGCAGAAGTCCACCAACACGATCGGTTTTGTCCACATCGCCACACGTCCAACGTCCTGACTGCCAAGCCGCTCTGCGCAAGATGGGTATCCGATCAGTTCCAAAGGCTACTGCAAACACTTTTTATCATCCCACAACTCTATCGGATGATATATGAAAAACTTGAACATCGATCATGATCGTGCACCCTGTACAGAAGCCCACAAACACGATCCGGCTTACACGATCCGTCTTGTCCACATCGCCACACGTCGAACGTCCTGACTGCCGAGCCGCTCTGCGCAAGATGGGTATCCGATAAGCTCCAGAGGCTATGGCAAACCCTTTTGATCATCCCACAACTCTATCGGATGTTACATGAAAAGCTTGAACATCGATCATGGTCGTGCACGCTGTGCAGAAGCCCACCAACACGATCCGTCTTGTCCACATCGCCACACGTCCAACGTCCTGACTGCCAAGCCCCTCTGCGCAAGATGGGTATCCGATCAGCTCTAAGGGCTACCGCGAGCACTTTTTATCATCCCATAACTCTATCGGATGATATATGAAAAACTTTAACATCGACCATGGTCGTGCACGCTGTGCAGATGCCCACAAATACAACCAGTCTTGTCCACATCTCCAAACGTCCAACCTGCCAGATTAGAAGCCCCACTGCGCAAGATGAGCATCCGATAAGCTTCAAAGGCTAACGCGAACACTTTTGATCATCCCACAACTCTATCGGATGTTATATGAAATATTTGAACATCGACCATGGACGTACACGCTGTGCGGAAGCTTCCAGGAACTACGTGAAGCTCGGGAGACACTGCTGCTACGCAGGAGAGGCTTTTAACTTCCCAAAGAGAACCGCATTGAAAGGTATCCTTTAATTGCTCGCACAGTTTCTCCGAAGACCGAAGTTTTGTACCGAAACTGCTACGCGGATTTTCGAAGACCGCTACGTTATGCCCCGTCCTGCCCACAAGAACTGGATGATTGTTTCGTTTACTACATTCATGAGGCGTTTTATGAAGATCCATCAGCAGGCCAACGACAAAAGCTATGTTACGCTTCGTCGTTCTTGTGTTTGACAGTGCCACCGGTTCGGAACAAGCTTGGTTTATCCAAGAGAGCGTTGATAGGATGGAATAAGGCAACTCCGTCTCAACCTGCACTTTCGCTCACAAGAAATTTTATGCACTCTTTTGCCGAGTTTTTCGTTGAACGCAATTGCATAACCGCCGCAGTCGCTCTAAGTATGCAATGGTGTGCATATATGAGAGCATCAGAAGTTTTGTCGCTTCGCCGTTGTAACGTAGTGTTTCCGAAGGACATTTGCATTGCGCATGCGAGCAATTCGGTCGCCGGGGTAAACATTGAACAATCAAAGACAGGTCTAATGCAGTTCACCTTGTTGCGGAGCACACCAATCATTGCGCTACTTCAATGTTTTGTCGAAAGTACCTCTAAATCATCAACCAGTATGCTCTTCAATATCCCCTATGTGAAGTACAATAGAATGTTCAAACAAGCCGCAACGGAGTTTGGACTAGAATCCGATCGGTTTGCTACGCATTCAGCGCGAATCGGAAGAGTATTATCGCTCTTCCTCGAAAGAGCATCTGCAGAAACTTTGGCGGTCATTGGAAGATGAAAGTCGTCCTCATCGTTGCAGCGCTACTTGATGAACGGTAAAAGTGCCGTAACACGTTTGACAATATCTCACTTTGCGAGGAAGAATGTTGTAGACCATTTTAGCCGTTATGAAGAACGTCTTACAAGCTTCGTGGAGTTTCTACGCAGTAAAAGAATCAGAACCAGCGATTAAAAAAATTCTCTATGTGGGATGGGGTCCGCAACGAGAAGCTTTTGCGACGACGTAGCTCGGTGCTGCGCCAAATCTCTGTTACAAAGACAGTGATCTCCCGCATGAGCGAAAGAAGAACTTGGATCGAACTCAAAGACTTTCCAACATAGCGGAGTAAACGCTGGTTCTGGACGCGTACAACGCGTAATAAAGGTTGTTAGTTCACTCTTCACAATTTTCACCGCGTCTTGAGCAGACATTTCGGGTTGCCGCCCGCTAGTGCACACTGTGTGTCTTTACAGCCCCCTACAAACTTGTGCGTCTTGTGAAACAGCATTACAGTAGCGTAGGCTCGCGATACTAGAACCACAGCTGCCGAGCAGCGAAGTGAAGACGAGCCACCGTTTCCCTCTCACACGTCTCGTCTGGAAACTGCGGGAAATTGAAACAATTTAAATATTATGTGCGTTTTGGCGACAAGATAAATTTGAAATTAATGTTGAATACCGCTTTTCCCAGAACCCGTGCTATAGTAATAGTTTTAATACGTATCCTTACAAAGAAACCTTCCCAAATTAAAAATCTTATTACAAAAAGCATGGTAGTTGAAGAATGGTGCAGAAGGTGTTCCAAAGGATGCCAAGAGAGCTGAAGTGCTCTATGAGCGCGCTATTAAGGAAGGGAAGGAAGCAAGTGCAATGACTAATCTGGCTTTGTTGCTGGCGAATGGTGCGGACGGTGTTCCAAAGGATGCACAGAGAGCTATGAAGCTCTATGGGGGCGCAATCAATGAGTTTAATGACTTTCGTGCAATGAACAATTTGGGCTGGATGTTAATGCATGGTACAGAAGGTGTGCCGAAGGACGGAAAAAGAGCGATGGGCCTTTATGAAAGCGCTATAAGTGAAGGCAAGAACACTGCGGCAATGAACAATTTGGCTTGGTTGTTACTATATGGTGACGAAGGCGTGCCGAAAGATGCAAAGAGAGCGCAGGAGCTATATGAACGCTCTATAAACGAAGGTAAGAACACTCGTGCCATGAACAATTTGGGCTGGTTGTTAATGAACGGCGACGAAGGCGTTCGAAAAGATGCCAAGAGATCGGTGGTGCTATACGAACACGCTATACGTGAAGGCAGTGACACTGAGGCAATGAACAATCTGGCTCGGTTGCTAATCAATGGTGACGAGGGCGTGCCCAAGGATGTGAAGAGAGCGGTGGCGCTATATGAACGCTCTATAAGTGAAGGTAGTAACACTGAGGCCATGAAGAATTTGGCGTCATTGTTAAAGGATGGCTCAGAAGGCGTGCCGAAGGATGCCAAAAGGGCAATGGAGCTCAACCAACGTGCCAAGAATGAAGGTAATACAACATAATGAGTGCCCAATTTGGTTTTGTTGTGAAGGCATACGCGTAGCGTAGAAGGTGGAGAGCAGCTACGCTTCAGGAACGCACTACGGAGAAGGGAATGATGTTCACTTTTGTGAATGATGTTGGTTCTGTTCGATAGAACACGGTGCAGATAACGTGCGAGTGATGATCAATGGCAGTGGGTTCGGGCGGAGCATGCGGCTTGGACGTTGGAGTTTCGATGTAGCGACAGGACTGCAGCTGTATATGTGCTGGAAAGAAGAGCACGCAGACATGGTACCATCATCACGACGCTGCGTCGTCAAGCAAGTGCTTCGTTTTGGTAAGATTTGGGCGTGCATGCGTGATGGTGGCAGCTTCCCTGTGGGACGGAACATAACAAGGCGCTCTGAAATGGATGCAGGCCGTGATGCACCCGAGTCCCGCCACAAGAGACACCGAGTGCAAGCTGTTTACAAGCACATAACGCATCAAAAAGTATCTACAGGCGCGCAGCGCGTTCCCCTCCACGCTGACGAGTAGTAAACATAAACAAAAACAAAACTGTGAACAGCACAACACGCACACCGCTTCGCATCTTCTTCCATCGGCTCACTCATATACCCATGCAACCCACTCGGCACGGCAACCGGCAAAACCGCCCTAGCAACCTCGACAAACCGCGAAGCGTCCAAAACCAGCAACACCGAGCGCCTGTTCACCGTATCCAGCGCGACCAAAACCAAGCACCCATCGTCCTCATTCTCCCCAAGCGGGTCCTTCACGAACGCCATCTCGCCCAAAATGCACCCCGCCAGACCGAACGTGCGGCACTCGCCGCTCCGCATGTCATACTTTTGCAGCAGACCCGCCATGACACCCTGCTCGTTCTTCGTCATGTACAGGTAGCGGTAGTGGGGGTTCGCGTGCGCCACGACGGGAAAGTCGCCCGTCTCCCGCAGCAACGGCGTGCTGCTCGCGCGCGGCAGCGCCTCCTCCCGCGTCGACTCGCCGCCGCGCCGCGCCGCGGCGCGCACGCCGGGCAGCACGAAGCGCGTGACGGACGAGTTGGGCAGCGGCATCTTGTTCATCAGGTCGCTCATGTCGAAGGTGGCCATTTCCTTGGCGTTCATGGAGCAGCACCAATCGAGCACCACGTCATCGCCGCGTTCGAACGCCGCCACGCCGTGCATGGCCGAGAAGGCCTCGTGCGAAAACGTAGCAACCACGGCGCGCTTCTTCCGTGACACGACGACGAACTTGACGTCCTCGTGCTCCAGCACCTCGAACGAATTGCCAATCGAAAGCGACAGCAGAAACGGCACGAAGTTGATGCGCATGGGCGCCAAAGTGATCACCACATAACTGTCCGTCAAGCTCGCAGAATGCATATAATACGCGCGATCGCGAATGGTCGCCACGATATAAGTCTCGCCCGATTTGTCGGTGCAGAACACTTGATACTCCGTAAGCCCCGGTTGATACGACCACACCACGTTATAATACTCGCCACTCCTCGCGTCGCTCATGCCATGCGCCATGCTAGCAGGACCTGTCAGCCGCGGATGCAGCTCCGAAAAGCGGAACTGCGCGCCCGGACGCAGCGAGCGCTCGCAAACGGGCTGCGCGGCCGCCACGTCCGTGCGGCAGCACAGCCCCCTGCCCGGGATGCGCTCCACACTCACGACGTAGTTCGTAAAAGGCAGCCAAATCTGCCAGTCGATCGCGGGCGGTCTCCACTCCAGAAGCATCCGCCACAACGGCAGCTTCACCGCATTCGCGCGAAAGTTGCGGTAAAGCCAGCCCGGCGTGTTTCGAATCGCCTGCAACATGCGCACGCTGTTCACGCGCGACCGCACGGTCACCTCGTTCCGCCGCGCGTCGAAGCGAAACATCGCCAGCATGCTAACCGCGTCAAAGTAATGCTCCGCTCGCCAAACAGAACCGTCCGCATGCAGCTCCTCAAAGCGCGCCGGTCCGACGCGGTAATACGCGCGACCATGCAGAAAGCGCGGCAGCTCACCCTGCACTTGCACGCGGCGCGGCGCCTCGCACGGCTCGAAGTGGCTGAACGCCACGCGCGGATCCGTCGCGTCGTGCAGCGCGGCTAGCGGCGACGACGCGCGCGCACGCGGGGAGGAGGAAGGCGGCGACGCGTCGTGCGCGTCGCGCGCGGCTGCCATGCGCGGCGCGACGCGCGGGCGGCGCGGCGGGCATGTTGCGCGGCATGGCGGGCGGGCGCCTCGGCGCGGCGGCGCGGCGGCGCGGCGGCGCGGCGGCGCGGCGGCGCGGCGGCGCGGCGGCGCGGCGGCTTTGAGCCGCGCGGCTGCGCGCAGCAGCTTGGACGCGCGCGCAGTTGACGGCTATCTGCTGGCGGATATTTCGGGCGGCGGAGTGCCGCGCGCCACGCGCGGCGCGGCGCGTGGCGCCGTTGCGTCGCGTTCGTTCCGCAGCGTCTGCGCCTGTTCGGCGGCGCCGACGTTGTTCGCGGCTGTTGTGCTGCGGGCGGGTGGGCGCCGTTTAAGGGCGCGCGGGCACGAGAGCGGAACGACGACGTGACGTGACCTGCGCCGCCGCGCTGGCGCATGCGCCGATTGCGCCGTCGTGCACGAGCTCTCGTCGTCAACTATAATCAAAGGGCCTTATTGGAGGTTGTGGAACAGTTTCTCCAGCGAGACTTCTGTACAAATGTGAGAATGAATCTGGTTGCTATCGAAGACTGCATGTCGCGTGTTGCCACAGTTTGGTTTCCGGACGACTCCTTGCCCGCATGCCGACGCCGATGAAACCAATTGTACTGGGTGTTGGCGAGGGGTTCGCAGGAAGAACGGCAGTGCGAACTCTTGATGGCCATGGAGAACAGTTCCAGGTTGTTTATGCGAGTAAAAACAGATTAACAACTCTGCTCTAAACGGCTATAATCTTGTCTTTGGGGCATTGCCCCAAGCATCCCACCACAAATCGAAGCAAGACAAGCTTTTATTACATTAGCATATTAGTGCGTGTGCCAATAACTTCATGGTAATTGGGTACGATCGAGAGTTTCCTCAACCTGGAGAACCGGTGGCGGTGTGGGTGGCGGCGGCGGCGACGCGATGGGGGTGTGCAATGGCGGCGCGGGAGTGGCGGTGCCGTTGTAGCGGGGCAGTAAACGTGAACCGCAGCTCCCAGGACGGAAGAAGATTGGGGTGGCGACCAGCGTGGCACGGCATGATGCTGTTGAGCCGTCCGTGACCTACGAAGAGATGACGCTCCGCCAACAGGGTTGAACGCGATCTGCAAACAAGTAACGGCGTTGACATCAACTGCACATCTCAAGAAGCGGATCAAAAGCAGAGCCTCCAACCAAAAAAAAAGAAAAAACGCGGCGCGTCGCTACGAACGGTACAGTTGTGGACACAACAGTTGTGGACACAACAGTACCGTTGGTAAAAAGGGCGTCGATACAGCGGTCGTAATAGTCTATCTGTACTACTGACGGTACGCTGCCAAATCGCAACTGTTCGAAACGAAAATCCATCGTCATCCCGAACGTTGCTGCGTGTCGTCTTCCGAGCCAGCAATGCAAGGTGTTTTCTGCTGATCGGCGTCGCTTGTCTTGTTGAGCGCAGCGCTTTCCTTTAAGGACGCGGATAGGGGTAGAGTCAGGGTTACCGTTGGTACCAACGGCACCATGAGTAATAACCGCCCATTAAATGTTGTCATCCATCATGGATGACTTCGGCTTGCTCTCTGTTTTATTACTTGTACATACTGTATGATAAAGATACAAGTTGTATCTGTGCATAATCGGATTGAAACGTTTTGTAGAGCGGAGCTGTGCCAACTTTCGAAACCCAGAATCCTGTCCGCTACAAAAGCAAGGGCGCACCCTCTGCAAAGGCCCTTGCCCACAGCTTTGCCGGGCAAAGCTGTGGGCAACGGCCGAGTCGGGGCTAGTGGGTGCACTCTGGTTCGTGAAGCGTAGCAACAGGTCGGTCGTACCGCTCGGCAGGCCCGACAGACACAGCACTGCTACCGAGCGTCGCTCCCGTAGAATGCTGGCGCGAAACACCGTTGTTCTCCGCAGGTGTGTGCCTACGTTTTCTGAAAGTTGGAAGCGCTCGCAATGATAGTGCACACTGGCACCAAGGCGCCTCGCCAACCTCGCCCTTGCGCCCGGTACGTCAACAAGCAGCTCGCCGCAGAAGAATAGCATCAAGTACGCTTCCGCGTGCGCCTGGTGATGCGGCGCAGACCCGTCTTGCACGCACGCGCGGACGAGTGCGTCGGGGTTGGCCAAAGCCTTTAGCAGCACGGGGTTCTTACGCTGTATGGCGTCCATATACTTATCCAGCAGCGCTTCCTGTTCCGCCATACGCTCGGCGACGACAGCCGGCCGTGTGAGCAGGCGCAGTTTGACGATGCATAACGGAATCAGGAACGACACATCGGCATCGTCGAGCTGCGCGCCTGTGGACGCGAATACGTCGCCGAAACGGTCGGCCTCGCCGTAGAGCCAGTCTCCGTACTGCGAGCGTTCGTGACGATGAAGCGGGTCCAATAGGCCCTCATCGCGGAGTAGCCAGTGACCGATGAAGGCGACGCACTGGGTGTCTCGACGAAGATGTAGCAGCGTGAGCGGCACGGCTTCGCGTATTCCCATCGTATCGCGCGCGTTGAGACGTAGGATCTCCAGTCGGTGCGACAGCGCCTTCTCTAATAACGGCACGACGGCGTACTGTTTCGCCAGGTCTTCCAGCTCGTGCGCCAGCTTGGCGCGCACCAGCAGATGTGCGCGGGTGTCGGCCGTCTCGTTGAAGTGGCCGCAGCGAGATTGGAACTGCGGCCCGATGGCTTCAGTGCTTTCGCGCAGCTCACGTTGTAGAGAGCTTATGCGCTGACAGAGCTCGGCGTGGTGAGGGGCGTCGCGATGCATGCAGATGGGGCTGCAGTAGCGCGCGAGACGACAGCCGGAACAGGCGCGGAGCTGCACGGCGGCGCAGGCGGACGGCTCCTTGTGACAGGTTTTGCAGTTCCATATGGTGTTGGGGCCGGACGACGGCGCGCGCGGCGCGGTGGGGTGGGCGGCGGCGAGCGGGGCGATGAACGGCATTACGGTGGCGGGGTCAGTTGTGTTGGGGTTGACCGCTGAGCTCGATGGCGTGCACTGGTGTTTTTGATTGCACAATGTGCACTGCACACTGCACCGTGTACAGTGCACACGTATTCGCGCCGTGAGCTCAATCAACATCCGGTAACGATGCATGAAGCAAGTCCACAGAAACTGGAGTCGAAGTGAAGCACCTGCGCCACCAGTGCAATGCCCATTTTCGGCGAAAAGCCTTTGCACCTGCGCGTTTGTAATTCACACACTAACTGTAAACAATGTGAAGTACAGACTCAATGTACTTCACACTACAGAGTAATAGTGGCAGCACAGCCATGTCCTTCACTTCATCACCCGTTCTCTTTACTAACTTTACCAGCGTGTCTTTGTGCTCCTATTCGCCCCGACCTCTGAAGTCCAACTCTCTAACTGTTGATAACACTCCCTACCTACCAGCGAACCCATCAGCTTCATTCCAGTCGTTCCTCTCTGTCGCTGATCTTTGCGCCAACTTTCCACCATGAACGCCAAGAAGCTCATGAAAAGCGCGAAGTCCAACTGGTCAAAGGCCAAACGCACATACATGTGCAGAACCCTGAACCCTGAAAGAAGTTGTCAAGGCCTATCGTGCCTGCACCACTCGTTCTGAAGAGCATGCGCTCGTCAAGAAAGAATCCGCTCACATTCGAGGTCTATTCCGCGAAGGATACAAAGCGTTTCGGCGCCGTAATGTTGCTAAACTTCTGTTCTTTCATATGAATGGCTATCCGACTGACTTGGAATGACAGAATGTATCAAGCTATGTGCTAGCAATAAGTATAACGATAAGAGGATTGCGTACTTGGGATTGATCATTCTCGTTGACGTGACTGAACAGATTTTGATGTTGATTACCAACAGTTTGCAACGCGATCTGCAGAGTGAGGATGTCAATATCATCAGTCTAGCGCTCAACTTGCTGAGTGACATTGCTAGCGTTGAGATGGTTCGCGATTTGTTACCGCAGATTGAGACACATTTACATTCCACCGATCCATGTATTCGGAAGAAGGCAGCCCTGGCTGCCGTTCGTGCTTTGAGAAAGCTCACGCCTGAAGAAACCTCTGGCATCTTGGAAGCTATTCCTTCAATGTTTGAATGCAAGTCACAGAGATTGTACATATCTGCTTCAGCGTTGGTTTCTGCGCTATGTAAACAAGGCGCTTCGGATATGGACATGTTTCATCAACAGCTTGTTCCTGTCGTACTTAACGTTTGTAACGATTATCTTCTCCGCGAGCGCACGCAACAACCTTCGAAAGGCATGTCTTCCACGCTTGTTTCCAAAGTTAAGAACCCTGGCATTTATGTCAAGCTTCTTTCCACATTGAGACATTTGATTTTGGTTGGTCTTTCCGAGGAACAGGACAGATTTGTACATGATATTCTTTCTCAAATCGCTTCTTCGACGCGAGTCCACATCTTTGTCAGATTGCGCGGTGTTGTATGAATGCGTTCGCGCTATTATTGCACTCAATCCCGACGAAGATGTATGGAACCAATCAATCCCGGTGTTGGTTAACTTTCTCTCGCACAAAGAGGCCACCGTTAGATACATTGGACTTCAGGAACTCATTTCTGTTGCTGATGTTTGCGGAAGTAGTGCCTTGTCGCAAGTGCCTGGGCTGAAGGATAAAGTGCTATCTGGTTTGCGCGAGTCAGACCCGACTGTTAGGAAGAGGGCTGCAGAGCTGCTATATAGAACCACAAACGAGTCCAACTGTGAGAAAATGCTTACGGCTCTTCTGGAGTACATTGAGAAAAGCAAGCTTCAAGAAGCCATTCAAGATGGGTGTTGGAAGCTGGTCTCTTTGCTCGACAGATTCGGCACAGCAGATGCTAAGAAAGTTGACATGTTCGTACAGGCGTTGGCGATAGCGGATACACAATTGCCTGAAGATCTTGTTAGCACATGCTTGGCGATGATATCTTCAAAGCCACACGTACAGGGACATGCTGTCAAACAGCTGTTCACCGAAGCATTTATGAAGAACGCGGATGAAAGTCAAAAAGATATTCCGAAACAAACGAATCTTCTCGAGTTCGGAGAAAGTGAAGAGAAAGTTGAACAGCCGCAGCACATTGTGAGAATAGATCCACGGAACAGAAGACTGCGTCTAGAACGGGTTGCAATATACGTCGTGGGCGAATATGGTGAAACCACGTCCGCCATCGGGTTGCAAATGCCGCAAGTATTGAATGCTTTCAGGGAGATTTTGGCATCAGCAGAAATGGTTGAGGATATCTGGTTGGACGCAAAGGGGGTTGAACGAAATGCTGAGATGAGCATTTTGACGGAAGTTGCTTTAACTAGTCTGATGAAGTTTGTGTGCCACCAATCATCACCTGAGCCGACCGCTGGCGGAGGGTTTGAATCATTGTTTCAGGCTCTTCCAGCCCCACCAAGGACTCCCCTGCTGCCAAGGAATCTACTTTGGCAGACGACTTATTGGATGGGCTGAATTTGGACGACGGAAAGGAAAGCCGATCTCTTGTCCCAGCTTCCGCACCGACGGGGATTACGAGTAGTGCGTTGGTTAGTCTCGAGCATCATGGAATGGATGGTGAGAGTATCGCAAAGGGCTCTATTCCAGATCAGGTCTGCTACATTCTTTCCGCACATGCAATGTCGGCGGACATTGAAGTGCAGCAACGAGCATGTGAGTACATGACGCTGCTCCGAGAAGAACTTCGACCAGTGCTCAATACAGTTATGGCACAACTTCCTCCCCTTGACTTTGTTACCATTCAAAGAAAGGCAAGCCAAAGAAGAGCTAGGACGCGCATTAGTACGAGTGCCTCTGGTTCACAGAGAGACGGTGTCCTCCTCGATCTTATAGGAGATGTATCTGGTGAAGGTGGAAATGCTTTCCCTGCACTTCCGTCCACGGATGGTAGCGGCATGGCAACAGACGTCATGAGTGCCGCGCAACGTGAGAAGGAAGTTTCTCTCTTCGACGTTCTCGGTGACTCAGGTATATCGTCAACGAAGACAGAGGGTGTAGGTTCTGACGATCTCTTGAGCATTCTTGCACAACCGTCAGCCGACAATGATTTCAGTAGACCCTCGACATGAACTTGCAAGCAATACATATGTAACTCCTACGTTGCTAGTCCTTCGGAAACAACCGATGTAACCGTCGAAGACGTCTCAAAGCTACAAGCCAATGCGGATATTCTCTCCGTGGCACAGCATGATGGTAGTTGTGAACATGTGTGAATCACTGCAACGTCTACTACCAACACGAGAGCTCTTTATCGCAACACGTCGATTATCCTTGTCGCTGCCGTAGACGATCGTTGCTCTAAACAATTTGAGATGCGGCACACGGCACGCAACGAATTAGATGTTTGAGTCAAAAGGCTGTCTTGTAGTTGACCTGATACGTCTGGTGTGCTCCTGTGTCTTTCGATTTTTAGCATCTCGAGATATAGCCTATGGCGTGGTGCCTCCCCAAGTTGTAGAATACTTTTTAACTGACATATCAGCTTTACCGCCCACACCATAAAAGACTGGTCATAGTGAATGACGGATTTATACGTCAGATAAGAGTGCTACCCCTTCTAAACGTATTTTTGTTAAGAAGCCAATAAGGGACTACGCGAAAACAGCAGTTTTGTTATGTTTGTTATGTGATTCTGCGGTATCTGATGACTCATCTGATAGAGCCTCGCAGACCGGACAAACAGGAATATCATTCAAAAAGTCACACAAACCGGAACGCATAATGACATTACATACCCGATCTACTTGGGGGTTTCTTTTCGTACTATTGGGTGAAGTGAGGGCAATATGGGCAAGATAAGTTTCGCAACCATGGCATCCAGGTACAAACGGAATTTCCAGACATACTACCGTAATTGCTGTGACACACGCAGAAAGATAAACCATGTTGACCTCTGTCACATTTCGTATGTCTGGTACCGCATATGTCGTGGTCGATAATCCTCTCTGGGCATATCCAGTTCTAGGTCGGGTTCGGTCTTCATGTGGAGTACTGATCTTTTTCTTGGAGTGAAGTTGTCCTTGTGTTTCATAAAAGCTGTGAGGGTAAGTCTCATTGTATACGTGGCCTACTCCGGATTCCGTTCTGCATCTCAACCCCCGACACGCACCGCTCCTCACGCAGCCGCGGCAGCAACGGGAACAACGGGTACCGACGTCGCCGAGATGGTGCGCCCGCCACGTCACTGCGACAGCGCGAGCACCACTTCTTGCGCGAACGCGCGTAACTGCTGCTGCGGGCTTCGTTCATCATCGTCTGGCCGCTGACCGTTTCGCCGCGAGCGAGACGCCGCTTCGATTAAATCGTGCGCGGAAGCCATCTCAGCTTGCGTGACGGGTGGCGGTGGCGGTGACGGTGGTGGTGGGAGCTGGAATCCATGGGCTGCAAACGATATATCGACGTGCTGGTGCGCGTTGGCCAGGCTGACCATGGCATCTTCTGCGTTGAAGGCGCGAGCGGTACGTCCATATTTGCAGTTACTTCCACGTGGTGAACGTTCTTCGCCATCGAGTAGAGCTCTCTCGTGTGCGCCGTCCGTACAGCTTCACGATTTTCGGCCTCGGGTATTGGAGGCTGTGCACAGATCGTCGTCGGCAGCACATCAGCACGCTCGCATGCAGCTGTGAAGCGCGTGGCGATGACGTGGTTGTTACCACAAGCCTCCCCGTTCATGCCGGCGACGGCAACATGCCCTCCGGAACGCCAGAAGCGTCCGCCATTACACGCACTTCTCGTCACTGCAGCGGCGACAACCTTGGTTCGAAATTGTGCGAGCGGTACTTGGTTGTACTGCCGGTCCGTCACGACGTAGCGTCAGCTGCACTCATACAGTCGCTGCGCCAGAGGTTCGTCGCGAGCCGCTCGCGCGACGGTTCGATCGCCAACGCGTTCGTGGAGACGTCGCCGCTTGGGCGACGCCGTCGGTGTCAGCGAAGGCAACGTACGTCGCGCGGCGGCAAAGAAGTGACGCGCGGACGATGAACGTCGCCGCCGCGCAGCAAGGCCGCGAAGTCGCTCTTGCTCGCGCGTCGCGGCGGGCGTGAAGTGGCGTCACCTGCACGCAAACCAGAGAAGACGGTGCCGCGATTTCCGGGACGAAGCGTGTGCGGCGGCGACGGCGGGGTGCGCGGTGCGGGTTGCACGGCGAGAGCTTTGTGGTTGAGGCGATGACTTTGGCGACGACGATGGTGCTTGTGGACGCGCGCCGCGGGATGAGAGGTGGTCGGCGCGCGGGGCGGGTCGGCGGCTTGCTTGGGAGGCGCATGAAGTTGAAGACGATGGGCTTGAAGAGGGGGAGGAAGGGTGTTCGAGTCGCTCGCTGGGTGGCTCGCGTGACGACGAAGAGGCGGCGCAGCTTGAGGGCGTGTTTGTCGGGCGCGTTCACGGCGGATGAAGAACGATGAAGAGAGGTGGCGCGGAAAGGTTGCGCTTTCTGCGCTCGTGTTGGCAGAGTCGGCGCGTCATTGTCGCGGCGACGGTTGCAGCGATGGCTTCCTCTTCGGCGTCGTGTTGACACTCCAATCGCTCCAACACGTGGCCACGGGCCACGTGGCCAACTGGAGGAGCGGATGGTCCCGAGCGCGCAGGCAATGGCGTGCGGCACGCCGTGGGCACGCGGCGTCACGCCGCGTGCCGGGCACGCGGCGTGACGCCGCGTGCCCATCGAGCCTGTCGCCCCTCCGTGCATTGCGCGCAGCTCGGTGCGCCACCGATCCGCCGCGAGCACGAGCAATCGTCGCGCACCATGTCGCGGCTGCCTGCGCTCTCCCGCGCGCTGAGCTCGCAAGCGCCGCGCGCGCGTCCCACCGTCGCCGGCGTCCGCGTCGATGCGTCGCACTACACCGACACGGGCGGCAGTGGCGACGATGCCACCGCGCTCTCCGCCTCACTCGAAGAAGCGTCTCAGAACGCCGTGCGCCTGTACCGAAACGCTCTCAAGGACGTGCCCGACATGCGCAAGAACTTCAACATTGTGGAGGATGCCGCCCTCGTCAGGCATACCATCCGCGACCTTTTTGAGAAGCATGACGCCGTGACAGACCCAAAGATCATCGACATGCTGGTGTTTAAGGGATGGCAGGAGTTGCGTGAGATCAGGGAGCAATGGAAGGGACGTCATCATATCTATGGGTATATTCAGAGCTACACAGAAAAGTTGATGAGGGAGGAGGCTGCGCGAAGCGCTCAGCAAGCGGGCGTGCAAGGCAAGGATGATTTGCTCGCTTTGTGGCGTTCGCGCGGTCTGGTGCCCAATGAACTCGTCACTTGGCCCGTGTTCCTCAAGTGGAAGCAGGACGAAGATGCGAAATTCCATGCCTTTGCAGTCGATCACAAGTTGTTTACGAGTGAGCAGCTTAACCGTAACAGTCATGCTTCCTCACAATGTACCATCATGTAGTGTAGCCTTTCTATGTTCTACATGACATTGCCTCAAAAAAGTACATTAAGTACCGACGGTATACATCCTAATGTACACACTCCAAAACCTTTTTTGCTGCGAGCATCTCTCTACTTGAGAGTCTCAAGTGCTATTTCAAAACTTAGACCGTGCACAATTCCAGTGCTTCCTGTCGTTCAGCGAACAACTCTTCGGTTGTGGCCGAAACGTACTTTCGAGAAAACTCATCCAATTCAATACCTTTCACAATTTCGTAGTCCCCACCCGCACCACATCTCACCGGGAACGAGAAATAAACACCTGGCTTCACGTCATAGCTTCCATCACTCGACACAGCCATACTCACGATTTTCGAATCGCCCAATATCCAACTCCTCAGATGATCTCCGATAGCGCTCGCAGCCGACATTGCCGACGACAACCCCCTTGCCTTCAAGATAGCCGCCCCTCTCTTCTGAATACACGGAATGAATTCTTCTGCCACAGCTTGTCGACCACCGAGCTTAGGCATCACTGGTTCGCCATTCACCGTGGCGTGCGTCACGTCGGGGTATTGCGTGGCTGAGTGATTTCCCCAGAAAGCCACGCCCTCAACTTGGTCCGCGTTTACGCCAGTGCGCATTGCGATTTGTCCCACCGCTCGATTTTGGTCCAGTCTTGTCAATGCAGTGATGTTTTCCTTGGGTATCGATGGCGCAAAGTGACTCAGAACGAGCGCATTGGTGTTCGACGGGTTTCCAACCACTACTACTTTCACATTCTTGGATGCAACACGATCAAGTGCCTGTCCTTGTGCCTTGAAGATGTTCACGTTCTTGGCAATCAAGTCCCTGCGTTCCATACCTGGGCGACGGGGAAACGAGCCTCCAAGAATGGTCACATCCGCATGTTGGAATGCCACCATAGGGTCATCTGTCTCAACTATGTTTCGGACCAGCGGGAAAGCACAGTCATATAGCTCCATGACGACACCATGAAGCGCGTCGAGAGCGGGCTTAATTTCCAGTAGACGCAGTTCAATTGGCTGGTCGCGTCCAAACACATCACCTCTGGCTATAAGCGGAAGAAGGCTGTACGCAATCTGACCAGCGGCACCAGAAACGCACACGGTGAGAGTTCCCTTTGACTTTTGTGGGTAGTACACGGTTGAAAATGGGTGTGAGTTTTGAATGTAGAGAAGGTAAATACTGTTCAATGAGGTCGACAAGATTTCACTGTCTGCAGAGGGATACGACTCACGATATCGGAGTTAGGTGTTCCGAGGCTTTTGTACGGGCGAGCTGATGGGCCGGGTGAATTCTGGTGAGCGATGGGTGAATGGACCGCGTGGACTTTAACTCACGAACAGACGAGTGGCGAAGACGACGAAGCTTGTAAGGCTTGAAGCTGGGTTGAAGTGTTGTACTTGAGGTGGTGCGAGATGAGACGTGGAGCACACCTGAAGTGCGAAAAACAGGACAAAATGCGCTGCACCCCAGGCTGACCAATTGCAGCTAACCATGTACAACTGGTGGCGTGGACGATGTCGCACGCTTTTCGCACAGCCTTTCATGTGCAAAGAACGATACGGCAGCTCTTTGGAGGCGGAACGCTTCGCACACTCGAGAGTCGCGACAATCCCTCAGTGTTTCAATAAGGCAGACAGAAAAGGGAGCACGGGAGTATCCACAAAAACAGCCGCGATGGCGTGATAAAAAGTAACGTTGCATGTATGAGAGATGCAGCGAAGACGAGAATCAAAAGCGTGCCAATGACACACCGCGCGCAATTGCGGTGACACCAGGACGCTTCCTTACATGGGCGGAGGCGGCGGTGGCGGTGGCGGCGGAGGAGGTGGTGGTGGTGGTGGAGGCGGTGGCGGTGGAGGTGGGGCCAAGGCACCCGGCCGGGCATCCACAGCGCGGTCGGAACATTCACCGCTGTGGCAACGGGCTCGGGCCGGTGTGACATAGGCGGCGGCGGCGGCGCATCATGCAATGCCGGTTTGGCGGCGGCTGAAAGCACCGCAGGTGGAGGCGGAGGTTCATTATCAGGATGCGGCGCATATCGAGCACCTGTCAACCACGTCCCCGTTCCATGTGGCAAGGGCTGTGTCGGAGCCGGCGGCGACGAGAAATGGGCACGTGATGCGGCGCGACGATGGGGTGGTGCGATTGCGTAGTAGCGATGGCGGTATTCGTCGTACACTCGCTGCACGGTGCGCACGAGAGAAAGCGAGAGAGTTTTTGCTCGTTGCGCGGCTGGTGGGTTGGAGGCGCGGATTGAAAGGTGAAGGTTTTCGCGACCGACGTAGTCAGGTGAGGAGTGACGGCCCGATAGGGTGACGGTACAGCCCGTTTGTTGCTCGATGTAACGAAGATATTGATGGTCTGGCCCGCGGAGACGCGCGAGGAGGTCGAGAGAAGGGACGGCAGCAGGATCCATGTCAGCCCAGACGCGATGCACGTCGGGACGATCACGTTCACCGTGCGCCATGATGGCGAGCAGGTGCTGGACCGCGGCGTCGATATGGGCCGGTTGCGAGCCACGGATCTTCAGGAAGAGCTTTCGTTGATGGTCGGGGGCGTCGGAAGGTGGTGGTGGATCGGATGGTGGGATGTACCGTCCCTTGGAGACTATCACGACGTTGTGACGCGCCTCGACGGTCTTGATGTTCGCCGACATCATGGCGAAGCGACGGCCGGGGTGGTCGTTGATTTCCAACTCGCGGAAGGGCGTGTCGGAGGCGGGTGCGGCGCGGCGCGGCGCGTCGGGCGGCGGGGAGGGCGGCGCGTCCCATTTGCGCTTGCGGTCGAGGCGCTCTGTTTCCACCGGCATGATGGCGTGGAGCGCGCCGTCTCGCGGTCGCGTAGACGAGTCGGTTCTTTTACCAAACCAAAGTTACTTTAGACTCTAAAGTAACTTTGGTTTGGTATACTAATATTACTAATAGATACTCGCGGCTCGTTCGGCGCCAAAGGCGCGCTGCGCTAGAACGCGATCGCAACACTAAAGTTACATGCGTCGTGGCGCCACACTTGTCCGTCTGCAGAGGCTTTTTGTAATGTATCGCGCGCCTTTTCTGCGCGTTCTCTGCTGCCTTCCGCCGCCCGTTTCTGCGCCGCTGCGGCGCACGACGCGGCGTTTGTGGAGCATGGGACGCTTTCGGAACAGCGGGAGCTTGAACTGACGTTGCGCGCCGTCGCGCCAATTGTACGCGACGAGCGTGCCGCCATGGCGGCGTTCACGTTGTTACTTGGTGCGCGGCAGTACTCGCCGCCCGTTGCTGTACATCATGCGGCCGCTGATGCGGCGTTGTCTCGCTTTGCGATTTCGGAAGTCGATGCACCGTCCGTGTTTGTCGTCGATGCTCCGATCAACCGTCGCAACGCTACGCTCATCACCGATCTTGGGCGCGTCGCCGACTGTGAGGCGTGTCCGTCCGTCGTCGCGACTGACGAGCCGTTGTCGTTTCTGCACCCCATCCAGCCGGAAATCGTCTTGTCGACGCACCCGGTCGCAACTGCGCTTTGTGTATGCGGACGTCGCATCAAGTTCGTTTTGTGACTGGTTGCCGACGTTGCAGACGCTTGTGGAGCAGCCTTCGCACCGAACCATTCTGCGTTTTTGGACGCCACCGACTGCAGCGTAGAAACCGCCTTTGCAGGCGGTTTCCGTGCATGCCACGCTGAAGAGCACCGAGTATAAGGTCGTGGATGACCGTGTGTTCGGCACCAAGTTGTTTGCGCAATGTGGCTATGCTGGTACTTCTTGTGCGACGCCGCCTACGGTGAACGCGTCCGTCGCGTGGGAGGATGTGTCGGAGCCGCCTTCGTTTACCGGCTTGCAGGCTTTGCAGTACATTTTGCATGATACGGCCGGTGATACGCGGGCAATGCTTGGCAAGCTGCTGCTGTTTGCGGAGGATATGCCGTCTGTAACGCGGTCGTCGCACTTTCGAGACGTGCCGTTTGTCAATGCGAGCGCGGAAAAGCAGCTGTATCGCTCGCTGTCTAAGTTAAGGGGGATCATTGGAGATGGCCAATACCTCTTTATCAACGGCCGTTCTTTCACGCCTCGTTCTCTTTTTCACGCGTCTGAGAAACGTTTCCGTTGTCTGCCGTCCATCTCGACCGCCGCGGCGAATACACCGCAGCTTTTCAAGCCTGATACTGAACGTGAGCTCATGTTTCGCGACTTTCATGCCGCGCAGCATGATCCTGATGGCAGCCTTCGAGTTGATATACGTCTCCATGAGTTGGCGCCCACCGCCTTGGTGCAACTCAATAATATGCACTCAGATTCCAGGTACAAGAAGTGGAAGCCGTTGGATGTCACTGCCACGGATGACGTCGACCGATTCGTGGCCGCTGTTGAAAAGCAGCGCAATAGAGCGTCGGCATCGAGCAAAAGGCGGCATACCGGTCTCGTGAAGGTCAAAGCTGACCATCTCTCGCTTGTGCTCGTGTTAGATCCTGGAGATACGCAGCAGTTCGGCTACATGTCGGTTCCACAGTCCGTCATTCGAGCCGACCTCCCGATTCAAGTTTCTATGCTTCTTGTGCCAAATGGCAGACCTTCATCACTTGTTACTGCTGGCTTCCATTACTTGCTCAATCTTAAAGGGCGCAAGACCGCCGTCAACTTCCTGAAGATGATAACGGAGATATTGGCGTACGTTGGGGCGTTTCAGCCGATCTCTTTGTCTCAAGAAATGATTGACATGTCATTTTCGCGAATCGCTACAAATATCGATACCGAGTGCTCTTCCATATCGGACATTCTTGATAACGACGACGGCGTAAAGCAAATTCTTGAAGAGTCACTTCGTTTTGCAGAAACGATGAATCTATTCTCCGACGTTGAGGAAGATGAGGTCGGTGGTAAGGATACGTCGATGATGAACAATGAAGAAATCTCCAAGCGAAAGCTTTCAATGCTATGTGTCCTAAACGTTATCGTTGTTAAGGATGTAGGCGCCGAAGTGGTTCCTCTAGCCCTTTCGGAGCAAGAACGCATTGCCAAGCTGTTTGAGGATGATATCTCCGCGGAGACCATGTCAAAGGCGGAGCGCTCATTTGATCGCTGGGTATCTGTGGAACCTAGCCTGATCGTCGTTCGGCGCATTGGAAGGGGTTTGAAGACAAAAGAACGGCGGACGCGAGTTACCACCAGCGATGACGTTCTTGCCCCAATGACAGGCGGTGGCCTTTACGCCGTGCGCGAATCTCTAACAGACATCAACTACATCTCATCGTCCTCAGGAATTGACGACTATACGACGACAGTTTGGCTTGCCGGCATAGATCATACGCTGCCCGAGTTCCTCAGAGCGAAGCATGTCTTGGAAGAACTGGCTGCATCTGATGTTGTGAAGGAGCTCAAAGCTCGAGTTGCGATTTTGGACCCAGCTTCCGTCATAAACCACGAAGTATTGGGGTGTTCCACAGCCTCTTTATGCCTGGATATCCCTGTTGTCGTCATCAATGGCAAACGGCTTCCTACCTCCTTGTTTCCAGAAGTTGACGATGTGGTGATACAATTAGCGTCGCATTTCGACAGCGCGGACAGATCGAAAATGCGGAACGAAGAGGCGAGACTGTTTCATCGCCTACACACGAATGAAGTTGCAGCAGCATGTGAGGAGTCCCAAGGACAGCGTGAGGAGATGGTTCCATTTTCCACCATAACAACAGCTATCAAGGAAAATTCACATGAAGCTGTCTCGTATCTTGACCGTCTCCAGGAAGACCAGCAGCGCACCACCCCCTTGTCCGTTCTTGCTGTTGTTGATCCTTTGAGTCCAGAAGCGTACATTATCACGTCGTTTTTAGAAGAGCTTCAAGGCGTATATGATTCTGAGACCCTAAGCACGGATGTTGTCCTCGCTCCGAGTAGTAGAGCATTGAGGCCCATTTCGGTTCGTCTAGTTTTCACAGCTTCTGCGGCAGTGCTACCCCTGTAGGAAGCTGTAGCTTGATCAAATGTATGAAAGGCTTCATGGACGATATCATCAGCTCGAGTCCCGTAGTCCCGAACGGGTCGACGCCATTCAGACTCAATCTCAGCACGAAGTTCCTCCAAGTTCACACCCACAGGACCATCAAAAATGGACATCACTATTTCTCCAACTCTAAAGTGAGCTGCTAAAGCCGCATGTTTTGGCAGATCAAGGGTAAAATGGGCATCTTCACCCTCCCCACCTGTACTTCGACATATAGCAGACCAAACCGTCTTCGCCAGAGCGTCAAAACCCTCGAGGGGAACCATGGCAGCCTCTCGTCGTCGGCACCCCTTTGATATGTTCTCTGCTAACTTCTTAACACCGCTTTCGAATTCTTCTGGGGCATATACCATATGTGGCAATGCCACAACATCCATGTCAAAAAGGGAGGAGAACTGAATCGATCGAAATTTGAGTGAGTCCCACAAATTGTGGAGGTCACCCATGAGTACCCGTCGTATAGCAGCAACGTTAGACTCCCCATCATGATCCAGAACGACAATGAGAACGCGTACAGACCGTTGCTTGATTACAGTTGAGTTACGACGAAGAGCGACAGCCTGGGCGAATACGGTCTCAAAGAGTTCATAATTGGCGGCGGAATAACGTCCGACATCATGAGCCCACATGTTTACAATAACCACGTCGGCAAGGGCAAGAGCAAACAGAGTCGTTCTGCTTTCGAAAGCCTTTGCTCCTTCTCCCCTCTCTCGAGAGTCTGTTCCTTCCACGTCAAGAATCACTAGCGCATGGGGCTCGGTTCGCAGAGCAGTCCATACACCTGCAGTCGTACGGCGTCTTCCACTCTTTGGAGCATTTAACACTGGAAAGCCTGTACCAAATGCCCTGTTTAGAAGGGTTGATTTTCCTCCAGACTGACAGCCGACGACTGCAACAGTCGTGTACTGCAATGATGTGTTTCCTTCTGCGCCAGGAAGAGAATTGATGACGCGCCCCTCAGCGTCAATAAGCTGGCAGGCAGACATTATAAATGCTCAACCAGGATCGACCTGTCCAGAAATACCTGCAAACTGCCACTTCCCGGATGGGCTTCAGGGAAGGGATGTCCGGAGAAGCAGAGAATCCTTGCGAAAGTCGGGAACAGGTTCAGTTTTGACCTCGAACATGGCCATGTTGACGTTGATACTGGTTTGAACGAACATCTAAAGAAAGTAATCAGCTATGAAACGCAACGGAGATCTTGAAGATCTTTCAAAATCCAGCAAATTTCGTACGCGCTGTTGGTCAACTTGGCAGTCCATCTTTGGCCAATAACGAAGAGTACTCAGTTCCGACGACTGGAACGACTGTTGACTGCTATTCAAAAAAATTGGCATTCAATCCAATGCTTACAGTCTTTGACTGCTTTTTGACTGCCATTCGAATGGTCTAATTGAACTTCCAGTCAATTTAATTGAATGCATTCGAATGTATTTTAAACTAGCCTGTCAAACACCACTCAAAGTTTTGAATGGTCAACAAAGGTACCATTCAAACAAAAATATTCATTCAAAACAGCACAATTTTGAAAACAAGTCATAACTTGTTTGTTTGACACATGTCTAGTGGACCTCAGTATGCATAAACCTCATTCGGAAGCTACCAGTAGCCAGGCTTCCGAACAATAGACATTAGCAAATCCAGATAGTATCGAAGATATACTCGCTGTAAAATAGGAAATGCAGGCGTAGGAATGCGTCTCGTATTTGCGACTAGGCGCATCGCACTAATTAAGCCCAAAACGACCAAAAGCTTTGCAGCAATCAAAACGCCGGCACTGTCGCAATGTTTGAGCATACTTTGGACTTATGTGCCGCATTGGGATGCATGTGATGTAGTCTAAAAGAGGTGATGAAAAGACAGTAAAGAGCCATTCAAAAGCCATTTAAAGGCCACTCAACATTCGAATGGGTGAAATAGTAAATCCGTTCAAACGCATGACTGTATTCGACTGAATCATGATCCGAATACATTCAAAGAAAAAATATATTTAAATGGAACAGATCATGATCCATTCAAAGGAATGAATGCATTCAACAGACCAGTCGTCCGAACTGAGGAAGAGTATAAAAATGCTAACCATTATTCTTGCCTTCATTCAATTTCTTCAATCTTGAACGAAAGCGAAATGAAGCCAACACAACCACGGTGCTGATGAGCAAGAATGCTTGTGAAGAGTTTTCTTGATTGCATGAAATATGAATGCACCCTTCAACTCTTTTTGTGAAGACAAGAGCATCATCGTGCGGAGCCGGCGTGGAATCCGCCGCTGTCATTTGTGTGTGACTTGATACCATCAACGGGTCCGTAAAACTGCCATAGTCTGACCCTGAAAACATCCCTGGAGCCTACATTTGACCTGAACCATGACATCATTTGCTGAGAGGCAGGAGTCTAGCACAATTCTCAGAACTTCGTGTTCCCCGAAATCACCGAAGCGAAAAAAGCATGCTTTATCAAACACAGAGCCAGCTCACCGTCGTCAGATTCCTCGAAGTCACACCACAAAATCAGGTCTCCGTAATTCTCTTCCATTAGCTTCCTTATTACCTTTTAGGAGCCTTTCAACATCAGCTACACATCCTATATTTTTCCTCGCCAAACATCTACTAGGACTTGACCAAAATCCAACTCCAGACGCCGTAGAAGATGCGTGAAGCGTTGCGACAAAACGTCGCGGAGTTTATAATCTCGTTCAGGTCCCTGCTCGCTTAGAGCCTCTTATGAAACATGGGCAATTAATATGTTTGGACGAGTTTCTTATGTTGTTTTACGTATCTACCGGTGAGGGCAGTCGTATCCTTCTTTCGTCTGATTAATCCGTATTCCGGAAGTTTCATTCGTTCCGCCTCTCGAACCCCTTGGTACCGCACATGTTGCATTACTTGGACTGTTGATGTGTTACAGCTTAGTTTATTGTTCATCACTGCATTGGCTTTATTCTTCTTTGATATCAGTTGGATATTCCATAACATACGCGGACAGTCTGTTATCAAACTGTATGTTGTGTTCAACGTAATTGAGATTTTCGACAGATTATGTTCTTCATTTGGTATCGATGTACTAGACAGCCTTGGTTGGACTACTTCATCAGCGGTTCAGTTCTTCACCAGGGATCACAAAGATGCCAGTTCAGGTGCAATGCGTACGCGTGCGTTGCAAGAGATTTTTCTTTTGAGCAGAATGGCTTTTGACTACATATTCGCTCTCGTTTACATTCTGATACATGCTACACTTCTTCTAACTTGGGTTGTCACGCATAACGTAGCAATCAGCACTCAGAATAACGCTTTCCTAACACTGTTAGTCTCGAATAACTTCGTAGAGCTCAAAGGTGCTGTCTTCAAAAGCTTCAAGGTGCAAACCTGTTTCAGATTGCTTGTTGAGATGCAGTTGAGTGTTTTCAATTGTGCATTTTCCTTCTGGTAATGATGATTGTAACAAAGGCGGACGAGAAGTTGTTCGACATTTTTCGTGATCCTTGCCTGCGAGATTATTGTGGATTGGATCAAACACGCTTTTGTAACGAAATTCAATCGGATTTCGCACAACATTTATCGACAGTTTTTCATAGTTATCTGCGAGGGACCTATCCCCATGCGTGCAGGGTGACATTTTTTGGTCACCCTGCGGCAGGGTGAAAATAGGGTGATTTGGTCTCAATTCACCCTTGTTGGGTGAACAGTAACCCATTTTGGGTGAACTGGGACTCATTTTGGGTGAAGTGAGACCCACTTTGGCTGAAGTGAGACCAATTCTGCGAAATTTGAGACCCAGATCTGTTATAACAGTCCCACGCTCTGCATGATCCCAGAGATCCCATTCTTGAACAAGCGCCCCCCAGTGGTATTCCAGTCTTGTGACATTTCATAGCGCGATTTTACAAGAAGCATGAACAGCGATGAGGATCAGTGCACATCTCTGCCAACTCCGAGATCATTTTTACCTAGAGCAAGAAACACAGTTCCTGAAGTGACAGCATTTCAACCATCTCCATCACAATCATTCACCCATGGAGATGAATTTGAAAGCCTCCTAAGTGTTCCAATGCTAATGAGAAGACAGGAAAGTCCCTTGCCAGTATCAGATGAAGATATTATGCCGCAAGCACAATTGTATGGGACCAATCCTTCGCTACTAGAAAACACAAACAGAAGGCTTGAATTTGATACAGAACATACAACTAATGTAATCTCTAGATCCTTTGTCCTCGCAGTCTTCCCACGAACTTTGGGTAGCTTCTGCCCACAGTACTGATTCCGCGACTTTATCCAATTACCAGTTATCAGATACTCAATCCGACAACACACATGAAGTACCCCTGCAGGACGTGCATGAACTGGAGTTTGACCTTCCATTCCTATCCGTACTTTCAACAACTACGCACACGGGAAATGATATCGGCAACATTGCTGAACAGGACCTTTCTGCTTCTCTTTTTGACGAAACGCCGGACTGTCTGATGGATGATTCTTTAAGCTCCTCGCATGTAGCCCCCGATCGGAATAACACAGAAGATGTGAATGTGACTCAAAAAGGTCGTGCAAGAAACAGTGGAGGGCTACGTGACTGGACATATGGTTTCCCCTTTGGGTCCATTCATATAGATATCGACACGATTGACACAGATTTGGGTGAAAGATTCTTTACCCAAGCTAACGGCATATTACGGAACGTGCTGAGTGATATAACGGCCAACGGAAACAGTGCAACATTGGCTACAGAAACTTCGATTTCCGCTATGCAAGCTCTTGATATGTTTTTACCAGACTTCGTTTTGGCTGAACTAGTCGTACTTTTGAATCGCACGCTGTGTTTTAGAGGAAAGTGTGCGACTACAATAAGTGAACTGAGAGGCGTAATTGTGCTTCATGTCTTGGCTGCTTCTTACGGTAGCAATGTTTCTACTATAGCCAGTGAAGAAAACGAAGAATTCGTTTTTCAAATCGGGATTTCGGCCAAACGATATTCTGATATATGGTCCTCTTTTTCTTGCACTGCCGGTCGGCGGCAAGCTTTTCAGTCGGGTCATGTAGGCTGGTCAAATGCGCCAAAGCAGTCTATTTCATTGATTACGGAGATGGAGCAAGACATGGCTAACGTGAACAGGCTTTTTCTTTACATTGATTGGGCAAGCTGTAGTATTATGAGCCTTAGGCTTGGTTTCGGATGATCAGTCATTGCTGGTGTGTGGATGGTGGTCCACAGGTTGTACAAGTAGGGCTTTACCGGCCCCCATAGGTCTATTTATTTCTAACTTGTAGTATTTGTACCATAGGTAGTATAGTTAGTACACGTGGTGCACTGCGTTACAGTGCACCACTCCAGAGGTTGAGGCGCCTCGTAGCCGATACTTAGGCTGCTCGAGCTGCGCCTCCCTCCTGTGGTAAAGTCAGAGACCCTCTTGGCAACTACTTGACTCTTAGGTTAGTAAGTACCAACACCCTTCAGGTTTTTAAGCCGTCGCTACGTCGCTCGCCATCTCCTGTAGGCACGACAGTTAGCGCTCGCCCATTGCACCTTCATACTAGTGGTCTCGCCGTTGGATCTCATCCTCTGGACCATTACACTCCGTGGTTAGTGACTCGCGCCACTATACTACATTTTTGGTCTCCCGACCTACAATTCTGCACGGAAGTGAAGAACAACCTCTAGGAAAGACGAACTACCAAAATTCTATCACTGGATTTGGACTACTGACGGACTGGTATATCAAGCAACCGCCTTCATGGATAACAATCAACCCATTCAGGAAGACCCTCGTACACCAGTGGCTCAAGCGACTGGAACTCCTCCACCGCTCGCCGATGTCGCCGGACCCTCCGGTAACAACGTGAGTGACCGTCAGAGTACCCGCTCGCAGCCACAGGTTAATCTCCTCACACCCGTGGATAATCCCGAAAGGATTAATCGTGACGCCTCTTTGGCTGGAAGACTCCGAGAACGGCTCGACGAGTACCGCTCGCAACTAAACAAACCACAGGCTGCACCGCAGGAAACCGTTGGTTCAGTAACTACCGATGGACTTGCCGATGTCCTATGGCCGAAGGTTCGAGAGATGCTCGACGCTCGACTCGAAACCCTTGTGGATCTCCGAGTCTCTGTCGCTCTCGCAGAGCACGCCGACCAACTGGCTGAACGTGTCCTTCCAAAGGTTCTTGAGTCCGACGCTTTCGTCAACTCGCTTGCCTTAGGTATTCGCCGTGAGGTGACTCGCCAGGTAGGCCCGCCGCCCTCCGTGGGCGGAATTCGAAGTAATCCATTGGTATCCGTATGGCAACCCCGTTCCGAACCACCGGGAGCAGCTGCCTTGCCAGCCCCTCGCCGGGTTCAACCACAGGTAGACCAATCGGGCGTACGTCCAGGGGGTAATAGAGACGCCCCTCGGCAAGAAGGCCTAATGGCCGTGCCACCCGTGAGGTACACCGGGGCCCAGGGCCCCCGAGCAACCATTGGTTTAGAGGCTGAAGATGAAGAGCCGCCATTGGAAGCTAGAAGCTCTGACCGTAGGAAGAAGAGAAGTGGAAGAAGGAAGAAGTCGAAGAACCAGAGGAAAAGCCGTAGGAACTCCAGCGGTAGTGAGTCCGATTCGGATTCGTCGAGTTCCAGTGGCTCAGAAACGGATGAGGCGGCTGTTCGACGCCTCAAGCCGTTGGTAACAACCAATGAACTCTTCAAGAGAGTATTGGACTACTGCACGTATCGCCTGGCCGATCGGTCTGCGCGGTACTCGAGCTCGGTGGCCAAGAAGGTCGCCAGATGGGCCAAACGGATGCAGCTAACCATAACGGAAAAGTTTTCGGGATCCGACCCCATTTCTATCCTTAGGTTTCTCAGTCTGTTCCGTACGGCCTGTGATCAGAACGGCATCCACGAGGGTGCCGCTCTGTATCTCTTTCAGTTTTTCCTTCATGGGCAAGCGCATGACCATGTGGTTTCTAAGATCTCTGGGACTACGGACCCCGTCTGTCGTATAGTACGATCTGGTTGATCGCCGCGGACGGAGTGGATTGTTAGGAGTGCCGTGTCGTACGTGTAGGGCTGGCCCGAGAGGATGCCCACAGTGACCTCTTTTCTCGACACGGTCTTTTTAGGCGTGCATTGGATGACATTGTATCGCTGAAAGATGTGAAGCATGCCCTGCATACGGCCGCCACCGTGTGGAGTATTGAGAACAACTGCGGAGCGTCCAACTCGGACAACCCGCATATGCAAGCCACCAGAGTGTACTTTCTCCAAATCATTGAGAGCAGTATCCTGGAACGGCTTGTAATTCGGAGATCTCAGGGACTGACGGTAGAGGACAAAGGCGATACTCTGCTTGGTAACCAACCTGTACAACAAGATGTGCACACTTCATGCAATATTGCACCACCAAATCTACCTAGATTAATTCTGGGCTATGGTTCGACGAACGTATGCGAAGGAAGCTTAAAGGCTGCGATTCTAGATAAACGCGAGAACCGCGTTGTGGCTGTTGTAGCCAGTGGAGAAGGTGGAGTGGGTAAGACATGTGCTTTGAGAGGACTTGCTGAAGACAGTGAAGTGAAACGGGTGTTTAGCGGAGGCATTCTTTACGTTCAACTGGGAAATGATGCTACACTCTCCATCTTAATTGAGGAAATCGCGGGCATTGTTGATTGCTCCGGAGGTTCCAACGTGAGCAATGTGATAAAGAATACCAAGTGTGTTCGAAAAGCATGCCAGAAGGCCTCGCAATGGTTTGGTGCACATTCGTGTTTGTTTCTTGTTGATGGTATTTGGCATGTATATGGGATTGACTCCGATATGTTGACAACTCTTGGGCTAATGGTGAACAAGAAGAGTCGAATGGTATACACAACACGAGATAAACACTTTCTGAGACCGGCCAACACAGTGATTGAGTTGAAGGAGAAGGAAACTCTCGGGGAATTATCGCAGCGCATGTTGATGACACACGCAGGGTTTGACGAAGATACGGCGCTTGACTCCAGGAAGAACGAGGCTTTCACGTACTTTCTTGAATTGTGCCAAGGACTTCCGCTTGGGTTTGGGATTATTGGCAGTTCGGTAGGACAGTATGCACTTGATTGTTTGCCTCGAGAAAATGCATGGTGGGAGTTCTATAACGACATTTTATCGGAAGAAAAGGATCTGATGAAAGCGGAAGCTGAAACATATGGTAGGCTTCCAAAGATTGTGGAATTATCTCTGCAAGTGCTTGAGAAACGCAGTGGGCATGGAAAGTTCGGGCACTGGTTTCGTGCGTTATGTGTGCTTCAAAAGCAGCAATCTGTGCCTGTTGAAATGCTGCAGAAGTTGTGGGGCTTGAATTCGCTACAAGAAACCAAAAGTGTTGTGGAATCGTTTTCTGATGTGTCAGTTGTGCAAATGAGAAGAATGGACGGTTCAGTGTATGTGCAGCTGCACGACTTAATTCTAGAGATCGCTGTTCGGAAAGCTAGAAAAGCAAGTGAGACCAAATCTTTCTTTCACACTCTTGTGCGTCAGTATATACCAGAAGACGAGAACAACGAGAGAGGTAATGCGTTAACGTGCGCGCGTGGAGAGGGATTCAAGTCTCTTTTCCTTACCCAAGCTCTCAAACGCTTTCTACATGATACCCAAAAGGTCACTGAACGAGCTACTACAGGAATATTAGAGTTATGCTACGAATGGTGGAATGCTGAAGATGATGGATACATACACAAAATCCTCTGTAGATTGCTTCAAAACGCAGGGCAACGTGACCAGTTACTGTGGCTGTTGTCGCAACCGCAGTGGATTGTGAAGCGACTTGTCGAAGGCGGAATCGCTAGCGTGGAGCAAGACTTGGATCATGGAAAGGTGGTTTGCAGCGAGAACGATTCGCGAAATGCAAGTTACAAGGAGCATCTGGAAATGATCGGTTGGGCTGCCAGGTTGGGGGCATCGTTCGTTTACAAGAACCGGCGTGTGGAGGAGGGTTGGTTTCAAGTGCACGGGCGGTTGCTGTGGCACGCATGGCGGAGCAAGTTGACGAGGGATTTCGTAAAGAGGATGGAAAGCTGTGCCCCGCGGCCGTAGCTGAAAGCGTCAGCAGAGATGTTGGAGCTGGCTGGTGCTGGTGCTCCTGAAGTAGTCAACGTTTACGGTAGAGTGTTGTGCATGCGTGCAGAGGCTGATGTTATCTGGATTTTGTCTGGAGGCTACTGTAGAGCAACGCATTTTGCGTGGTTATCAGGATGATGCGCCTCATATACTCAGGGGAGTGATACGAGGATGCACTCGAAGAGTTATGAGTTGGACCCAATTTTGGCGGTTACTTTTGGAATGGCTTTCCCACAGTTACCTGTAATCAGGGTTGCCATTGCTGGCCAATACCGCTAGGTGGACGCGTGTACTACACCACCGTGTGTGTGCATATTACGGGACAATAGGTAGTGCGCCTGAGGTGCCTGACACTGGGCTAGCCACGTGTACGGACCCCTGCGGGTGTGCACCACGTGTACATAGTTAGTTTAGACCTACTTAGGTGAGCTCGACCTCGTCGTCGCGAGCACCTTTGTAAAGTCAACCCGAGCACTTCTAAGTGAACTCTTTGTCGAGTAGCGCTCTCCCGAGTGGACTCTACACGAGTGAGGCTCTGGCGCCAACCGCCTACGTGGGTTATCACTCTCGCGAGTATAGCCACGTCTGGTTACGGTGGTCCTACCCTCTCGGTACCTTTGAGGAACATCTGTCGTTGATGTCGGGACCTGAGGGTCGTACCGAGGAGGTATAGGACTAGATTACGAAGTGATCCGACTCTGTATAGAGTTTTGCCGTGTTTACGGAAACCCGTGCATTACCGTTGGAGGATCTCGCCCCGCTCCGGGCACAGTGCCGAGGAGGCCCTACCCGTCGCGTGTGGGTGTTGTTTGGTTGTTGTTTTCTGTTGCTTTCCCTCTCGGGACTACACCTGTCGTTGGTCGTGTTTCATCGTTGCCGATACCACCCCATCTCTGGAGTTTCTCATCGTTTCCTCACCACGTGGCCTATCACCTCTGTAGGTATAGCCAGTTGCCACTTCGGCCTTACAACCGAGTTACGGTGGTACAGAGGGCTCTGTCACTGGTCTGCCATCTCTCACGAGAGCGGACCTTCGGACAGTCTGGTGGGTTTCACTCTTCCGAGTTTGCCCCACAGCTACTATAGCGGTTTCATGCATGTTGAAAGGTATGACATATCAAACGGATATTACAAAGAAGAGAAGCTCAAGTGGCCAAAAAAATCGATTGGGGAAGAGGAGTGTGCTTCGTTCTTACCTGATGAACCCAGGTTGGTGACAGCACACAAGAGTGGAAGCATTTGCGTGTGGAACAGGCAAACAGTAGCTTCTGCGGTATTTATTGCACACAACTGTGCGAATCACAAGAGGTTCATCAACTTTTGCGCAGATGGGACTCGGCTTGCATGCGAGATAGCGGATCACAGCGTTCAAATGTGGCACACGATGAGCAACAAAGCCGTCGGACAGCCACTTCGAGGTCACACAAGTTTTGTGAAGTGCGTGGCTGTGAGCGCGGACGGCACTCGCGTCGTATCAGGCTCATGCGATAAAACGGTACGTGTTTGGGATGCTGAGAGCGGCAGAGCTGTCGGAAAGCCACTCGAAGGTCACACACAGAGGGTGCTGTGCGTGGCAGTGAGCGCTGACGGCACTCGCGTTGTGTCAGGCTCGGAGGACAAAACAGTGTGTTTATGGGAAGCTCGAAGCAACGTTCCCGTCGGCCAGCCGCTCCATGGTCACAGAGGCAGCGTTCTGTGTGTGGCATTAAGCTCTGACGGCACACGGATGGTGTCAGGGTCTTGGGACAACACAATGCGTGTGTGGTGCGCTCAAAGCGGTATCTCCATCGGCCAGCCGCTCCGAGGTCACACAGATTTAGTAACGTGCTTGGTAGCAAGCGCGGATTGCACTCGCATCGTATCAGGCTCGTGGGACAAAACGGTACGTGTATGGGACGCTAAAAGCTGCAACGCTGTCCAAGATTCGCCCCAAGGTGTCAGAGGTTGGGTGCAGTCCGTGGTTGTAGTAAGTGCTGGTGGCACGCACGTGGTTTCAAACGACGATAAGATGCAACGTCTGTGGGCGTTTAACGGCGATGACTTTGAATGTGTGCTCACGTCGCATGATTCTGCGTTTGGGCGCACCATCGACTCGCTCAAGTGGTCCGGACCAGAAGAGGTGTCGTTGCATCGAGAGGTACACGACGTCGCAGAAGACGGCTCTAAGATTGTGCTCGGCACTTTTGAACGCGTTGTCTGGCACTACGGCGTTGGTGATGTGTATTTCACGAATGCCTTCAACTCGTGCAGTATTGTGCGCTGACGCCGCAAAGGCCATCTCTTTGCATGCCTTGCGCGACAGTGACGGGTCGCCGGTCACTTAACTTCACGGGCTGTACATTTCAAGTGGCCTCTTCGGGGAGGAGAAGCAATGCCAGACGCCATGCGCAACGCGCGCTCATCATGATCCACTTGACGGCTGTGGACGTTCGCGCGCGCATCATTGAGATCGTCGCTCTGGAGGCCACGACCGTTGTGGACTGTCATCACGATGTTGCTGCGCGCTTATCCCAATGCGCTCACTTTGGGTGCTGCAGGTGTTTAGAGAATGACTGCACTTCTTGCGTAAGCGCAAAAGTACGCAAGTAGATATTCCGAGAAATATCAACAGCGCGGCGAGGTCGCCGGTGGCACATGATGAAGTTCTTGAGTGCTGGATGGACTCCAACCCGTGGAGATGCTAATTGGAGCAGGATACGTAGCTGTTCGCTCGACATTTTTTGCGCACAAACGACGCGGATCACGCTGGAAGAAGGAGGAGTTGCTCGGGTGGCGAGGAGAAGGCTGACTGGCATCGTATCTTTTCTGACCGGCGTGGACGAAAGTGGAGCAGAGGGCACGATCTGCCAACCTGTGGTATAGCCGATCGGTGCGAGCTGCTAGTGGGGAGCCCTGCGTGGGCTCGACCCGGCGGAGGAGTGAAACACGTGACACCTAATAGGTCGGCAGCACCCACCGTTGCCTATAGTGCACGGTGACCAAGTGGTAAATACGCCTGCACTGGTGTGCGGCAGGCACGTATAACCCTCGAGGTCAGCAAAACTATTAGAGGACTACTAGACTTACCAATTGGTGACTGTAGAACCGAACTGGTGTCAAATTAGCCTAGTTGGTGCTTGACTTTACCATTTGGTGTGGGAGGTTGGCGTCTCGGGGGTTTAGTACACCCGAGCGCCCCTCCGGCTCTCACGGGCCTAGTGCCACGTGGGCCACCGGGAGGTGCATTTGTGGTGCATCACCCCGGCCACATATCTACACTACCTAGTAAATATTAATTCTAAATTAACGAGAATAAACTAATTAGTCTTGTCCAAGCCTGCGCTTGCGCGTCCCACGTGGTACAGGAGGCACACGTGCCCGGGAGCCCGTGACGTCACCACTTGGTCTTGTAGAGCCCCCGTTGATCTGGCCGAGCTACACTACAGACCCCCCTCCTACCGACAGGCACGCCCCGTGGCTGCGAAGTTCCCACGGCGGTTGCCGCCTTTTCGCCAAACGGTCGTTGGCGCGCGTCGCCTGGCGCACAACACGTCTCGCGATGACGCGGAGACGGCGCGGTGCACGGCGCGGCTCGCCACATGCCCTGCAGCGCCATTACCCACGCCGCCGTACCCCTGTGGTAGGTACGACCGTACCTTGCATCCCTCGTGGTATTGGAACGCGAAACCGCGAACCGCGACCATTCAGGTTGATCTTGTCGCGCGCCTGGTACCACGTGGTTGTCTTCGCCTCTTCGGTCCCTCCCGGAGGAGTCCGCCACTCCATCTTCCCCTGTCCGTCCTCCCCCTGGGCGGGTTAGTCCCGGCTTACCAGTTGGTTTCGAGCTTCCCGTTGGTGGGGTGCGTAGTTGTCGACCGATCGGCACACGGCCCCCTCGTGGTGGTTGTGACTTCTCGTGTTCCCGAAACTCGTGCAGCCTGCGCACCAATCTGGTCATTTTCACGGTGTGTCAGCTCACTCGAGCGTGCGAGTTCTCCGTGACCCCTCAGGTCTCATCTGTCATCCAAGTGGTGGTGTTCCCCTTTCCAATTGGTGTCCTCCATGGCGCGCTCTCGCTCCATTCCGCTCCTTTCATACCCCATGGGTGAACGACCAGCCTCCCCAACGGGGTGGTCAATGACGTTCGAACGCCGTGAAGACGAAACTGAAGAGACTACCTCTCCCTCTCCTTCCAATATGGTAGATCACGGGGACGAAGCAGCGCCGCTTCAGTCGAGTTACCACACGGTTGAACCTTCGCAGCTCTATCTGCCATGCCAGGCCGGTACACCCGTGTCCATTCCATCGGGCGCTGAGGCCCCCGTGGTGGCCAACCAATTGGTACTGGATGAGCCGCACTACGACCCTATAAAGGGATATTCCGCTTCTGAAGTTTCCCCCTCATCGGAAGCCACCCGCTCGGTTCGCGAAACCGCTGTCGCCCGGTCGAGGATGTCCGGCAAAACCCCTGGGGTGGCGCGCGGCTGTGGCGGTGGCATCTTCAAACCCAACACGCGGTCGAGTACACGCGCTCGTCAAGATCCGTACGGTCGCGGTGGGTATGATCCTTATGCAGCCGCCGCCGGTCCGAGCAGCGTCAACCCTCTTGCGGTCGCTGGTACGGTGGAAGCTCAACAGCTGAATCCTCATGACCTTAACAGGACGCACGGCAGCCGCATGCCCACTATGGTGCGCGATTTGCTGATGTCTCTACCGAGTTGGTCGCTCTGGGGAACTGGCCTTTCCACATCAGTTCCTCCTTCTGCCCCTTGCGGTTTCGCCACATGAGTCTGCAGCAGTATACTACGATTGCTCGTTGGGATTGTCGCCGCTTGGAGGCGGTGCCTATGGCGCCTCCTCCACCACGCAAGGGCGAGAAGCAGAGCCGGTTCGGTCGACAACAGTGTTTCCATGCGCGGCAGCGGCACACGAAGTTCCTGTACTATATCCCCGTGGCCATACCGTCGGATCTCCCCTTCATCCGCTGCGATGGGAGGTCCACTACTTTCGCCGTTTGGTCGATATCCTTCACCGCTTGGACGAACCTGCTACCAATATCGAGGTCGATCTGGATTACGTCGCGTTCGAGCGCCCTTTAGATACCAACTATTGGACCGACCGTGGGAGGTGGGCGACCGATGCGATGGCTGAGAGCCGTGTTCGTCACCGTAACAACCGTACGAGGACCATGTTCCTGTTCCACAACGTTGAGTATTGGTCGCAGAGCGACCAGAACCGCTGGGCATGGTATGTCAATCGACCCTCTTGGTGGACCACTATGAAGTATGCCAGTGGCTGAAGTGCCGACCCCGCCGGTCCTTGCGTACTTTGGTAGTAGCATCTCCCTCGATAGGAACAACGCATATGCCGTTTGGTCGGTCGCGCGCAGCGAGTGGGCCGTCATGGTGGCTATCCTCGCCCTTCAGGCTTCCGTGGAGGTGTGACTTGGGACACGCGTTGCCCTGACAAGTCTGTCGGGATCAGCGGAACTCAACCAGTTGGTCGTATCTTCAACATTCCCAACGATGTGGTCGGCGACATTCGTGCCATGGGGCTCTCCAACATCGTGGAGGGCACCAAATATACTGCGCAGCAGTTGGATGGTTACCTCACTGCGGTAAGTAACCACAATTGGGGGCTGAACAGGGTTGGGATGTCTACGACCCGGAGGTTCATAGCATCGTGCCTCTCCAACAGCAGCACATGGCTGGCGAAGACCCATTTGGTAATGACGATACCGTGATGGTGGCTGCCGAGAACTATGAGTCCCCCGCATTGCCTCCGTCGGCACCTGTACAGGCTACTCCTCCGACCAGCGTGGCTGCGCCTGTTCCAAGTGGTCCGGCGAACCCTCAGGCGGCTGCTCACCCTCCCGGACGGGCTGCCCAGGGGCCTCTTCGGGTTGGTTTCCAGTCGCTTCCGGTGAATCCGGTGCCCCCTGGTGGTGATAGTGGCGCGATACGGAGCGCTCTGGCTCGTCTCAACCACGCCTCGATGGTGCACTTCAACCGTCCTGGTCCAAATGACATCCTCACCGCTGTGGATACTCTTACCAACTTGCTCCCCGTGGTTGCTCACCACGAGCGGCGCACTTCTGAACTGCGACAGTTCCGCGACTACTTCCAGCGCAATCTCTACCGTGAGGTGACAGCCTATGTTGGTCAGTTGAGCAACCTTGTGGAAGGCCACGCGCCGTTACATCGACCCCCGGTGGAAAGTTTCAACCCGTACGCTCCTGCGTCACAGCAACCTGCGACCCCAATGGTAGGCTTTGGTGGCCTTGGTACGTATCAACTCCCTGGTGGACCTCCTGGTGGTGATTCTTCGGCCCCTTTCCATACTCCGCTTGGTCCTCACAACGTTCCTCTTCCTCCAGCAAGTACTGGGACAGGAGCACCAAGTGGTTTCTCAACTGGTTTCCGCTCGGCTCCGCTTCCGTCGACGTCCGGTGCTCTTATGCCGCCTACTGGTCCTGGATCTTCGGGAGTTGGCGCACCTCCTGGTCTGACCCCCGGTGCAGGGCCATCTAGTGGTCTTGCTCCTCCGACCTCTGGTGGCATCCCTCCGTCTAGCTTACCGCCTTCCTTCCATCCACCCACTGGTCTTGCGAATACCATGCCGGTAGTCAGCAGCGGTACCCCTGCGGGACCTGCTGGTACTCCTGCTCCCTTACCAAGTGGTGGTGCGCCAGCGAGCGCGGCTAGCGGCGGGGGCGGAAGCTCCGCCGGACCTATGTCGGTGTCCTCTGGTCGTGGAGGTTCCGCTTCATCTCGCGGGACCTCCCGTGGACGTGGTCGCGGTCGTGGAACCAGTCGTGGACGCGGACGTGGCCGTGGGTCCTCCAAGGCTTCCTAAGTCATCTCGTGGTTCGCTCTCGTGGATTCTTCTCGACTAATAAAGTGTCTTGCATTGTGATCTCTGATCTTCTCTGTTTTCCTGTTAGGTTAGTTAGTTGGCTTTTCGTGTAGCGTGGCGTTCAACGGCTTCGATAACCCCCCCCTTCCTTAGCGACGCGTACCACGCGAAGCAATACCAGTTGGTGGGGGCGTTCGCCCTTGTTTGCGCCAGTATCGGATGATGAAGTTGTTAGGGATATGACCAGGTGGTTCCATAGAGTCGTACTCGGGCGACCATCCATACCATCTTACCCGTAGCGCATACCCTTTGTGATGTGTTCGTGACCTACAATGGTGTCAATAGCGCACTCCTGAGTGTCTACTTGAGGGTGTGACTCTTCCATTTGGTCATGGGGTGCGTGGCTCCCCGTGGGTGGTGTGACCCGTTGGTCTTGCCGAGGGTCGATCTCCTGTGCCGTTTGGGTCGTGGGGTCAGCCGTTACGGCTCTGGTGGAAGGTTGACCGCTCGGCTGACTCATCATAGGAGGGTGTATGGGAGACGTTTGCTCCCTCTCCGCTTCCTGCTGCGTTGGCTCACCTATTGGTTGTGCATTCGCTGTCGTCGGTTGTGCGGCCTTGACAATCCTGTCGATGGAGACCGTGTTCTCCAAACCTTCCATTATGACCGTAGCGGTATGCTCGTCGGAGCGAATCACCTTGTATGGTCCCGTGGACTTGGGTAGTAGTTTAGAATTGATATCCTCCTCAAGGCGGATGTCCTCTTCCATCTCCGCTGGGGTTGGTCGCTTACCTTTTGGTGGCACGTCGAGGAAGACCATGTCTCCTGCTACCACTTTGGTCACTTTGCTCACCGTTCGGTCATAGTCCGCTTTATACCGTTCTTGGGCTGCTGTCATCTTAACTTTGGCAGCAGCCAAAGCGGCGCGTAACTTCTGGAGTATGTCTCTCTTGACCTTCGCCGGTGTGAGTGTCCCGGCCGCTTCCGAGCGGTTAGGTCCGGGCTGGACGATAATACCATGTGGTGTTCGCGAAAGTACCAGGTCGAATGGGGTTGTTTGAGTGACCCTGTGGACCTGGAGGTTGTACGCATATGTCAATGGTTGGACATACTCCGACCATGTGGTTTGGTGCTCTTCGACATAGTGCCGTAGGCGTGCCACTAGGGTCTTATTGAAGCGTTCCACTTGGCCGTTTGTTTGCGGATGATAGGCCGTGGTAAAGTAGTGCTTGACCCCTAGCATTGTACAAACCGCCTCGAAGAACTTAGAAGCTAGGTTCGAACCGTTATCGGTCAGTAGGTACATGGGAGCACCGTACGGGTAGACCCAATTCTCCAGGAAGGCTGTCGCTAGTGTCGTTGCCGTTTGGTTCTTCAGGGGTATGGCTC
The DNA here is from genome assembly GCA_022539475.1 of Gracilaria domingensis. Lineage (NCBI taxonomy): Eukaryota > Rhodophyta > Florideophyceae > Gracilariales > Gracilariaceae > Gracilaria > Gracilaria domingensis. The sequence goes on from VCMS01000291.1 coordinate 83,816, forward strand.
TGGTGAGCTTTGTGAACCTGTCGGTTATGACTACTACAAACCGATAACTCTCTGAGGTCTTGGGCAGGGGCCCCAGTATGTCGATTGCTACGAATTCCAGGGGCCCCGCCGCCGGGAATAGCTTCAGGTACTTCCTGTGCTTCGCCACACCACCTCGGGTCTTAATGCACGAATTGCATTGCGCCACATAGGTATATACATCGTTAGCCATATGCGGCCAGTAGAATTGCCTCCGAAGGGTATAGTACAACCGCGTGGCTCCAGGGTGCCCCGAAAGCCGTGGATTGTGTGACAGATATAACACCCTTTGTCTTAATGACTCAGGTACGACCTTCTGGAGAGCTCCGTCTAAAGGTGAGCGTCTGATGAGGTACCCATTGTGGTCGACGTCGAAATGAGAATCCTTCCTTCCAAGTACGTCAGCGAGCGTTTTGTACAACCTATCGGTCGATTGTTCGCGTAAGAATTCCTCACGGGTGATTGGAGCGTGTTCCCCTTCCTCCACAGGAAGGAGGGTCTCCACTACCACTTGGTACGTACTGTCATCATGCCAATATCCCTTCAGAACTTCATTGACCTCGTGGTTAGCTAGTTCTATAGTAAAGCATGGATGTCGTCGTCCACTGGGTCAGTGTCCAATCCTTCGGTATTCAACCGGGACAATGCATCCGCCACTCGGTGCTTGACCCCGGGGCGGTACTGCACATCGTACTCAAACTCCGAGAGTCTCAGACGCCATCGGGCCAGACGACCCGATGCGTCCGCCAAGCCTAATATCCATCTCAAGGAGTCGTGATCCGTTCGGAGCGTGAAGCGCACACCATATAGGTAAGGACGTAGCATGAGCATGCTCCCAAACAACCGCTAGGCATTCCTTCTCCGTTACGGTGTAGTTCTGCTCCGCTTGGTTAAGAGCTCTACTCCAATACCCAATTGGTGCGAGCTTGCCGTCCTCCTGTTCCTGCATTAGGCAGCAACCTATTTGGGCGTCCGACGCATCCGTGTCCGTGAGGGTATACGAGTCCCTTTTGGGCCAATGCCAGTGCCGGATGGGGAGAGAGCGTGCTTCAATTGTTATAGGACGCCGTCTTGACCGTCGCCTTTGTCCAGTGTGCGTCGAAAGCTGTGTGGGCTGCCCTTCTGCAACCTTCCGGCTCAAGGGGTGCGGCTATCCTTTGCAAAACCCTTTGCATTGAACTGCGCCGGTAGGACGTCTGCATAGACCTGTAAAGATTGTAGGATCCGTCTTGCGGAGCGTAGGAGCTTCGCTTCCCTGTACCGTCGGAATAATTTCCGTTTGGTCGCTTCGAGTTTCCCGGGTTCTATTTTACTCTACTCTTGGTGAAGAAGCAGTACACTTTGCGTTTGGAGGGTCACGCCTGCCTCTCTTGTAGCAACGCTAAGTACCACTTGGAATCGCGAAGGTCTCCTCTATGGATCCTGAGTAATGAGACTCGTCATCTAGTATACCTAAGCGTGTTGTCCACTTCCTTTAGACAGTGATGATGTCTAACGCCTT
>VCMS01000292.1:0-15362 GCA_022539475.1 Gracilaria domingensis
AGAGTGCTCAAATCGTCATGAGGAAATGTCACTCCCCAGATATCGAAAGAGCGCAAAGTTTCAATCCAGCATTTTCAAGTGCTTTTGGAGCTTTTAGTAGCAGTTCACGATCGACTTCGTGGCTAAAAGAATGTCGCTGTTGTGAGGTTGAAATGTCCAACTCTGGAAGCTCAAATCATTTCTTTGCTCCGCGCATATTCCGAAAAAGGTGCAAGTTGGACGACGGAATCTTCGACGCATGATGGTAAGATTATCCTTGGGCTTGTGCTTCAGTACTTGTCACGAGTCATTGTTCCAGGTAGCGTTCATCTTTTGTGCACCTCTCTAATCGATCAGAACCTGAGTTTCAAACTGAAAGCATTGTTTTTGCGGGCAACATGCTTCCAATCTCTGAGGATTGAGTCAGGCCTTGGAGAGCTTCCTGAGGCTGATCTTGTCAACATGGTGAGAAATTTGATTTATGATGTAAAGGAAACGACAGCATTTTTGGATCTGCTTCACGCTTTGGACTTCTTCTTTCGAGTTTCGAATGATAACCAGAACTTAAAGAAAGGATTAAACCAAGATGACATTGAAAGACTGCGCGAAAGACTTGTAGAGAACTTAAGTTCTTTAGACCACAATGTAAGAATCCTCTGTGCTGCGAATCTACCCAACATTTGTGCAATGCAGAGTCGTGCAGCGAGACAAGAGGGCTTACCTTCAGGAACCTCGAACATGGAGCAAACCTTAGCGTCGAAATTGGCAGAAGTTCAGAAGTCTTTTCAAATCGGAGACTCTGATCCACAAGCTGTTTTTGACATCATGCGAAATGTGTTTGAAACATCCCAGGAAATGAGCGTTATATCAGCGAAACAGAAGTTTGTCCAGGAGATGGTGAGACTAGTGCAAAACAGTCGAAAGATCGACAGTGAGCTTTTGCCTGCTGTTGTTCAGTTTGGTCTTGGAATTCTGCGAACGCCTCTTCGACTCCTCTGGAAGGATGCTGGATCTCTGCTGAAGTTTGCTGCTGGTAGGGATGAAAAGCTGACAATGTCAATCTTAATAAGGGAGCTACTCGTTTGCAAAGAAAATATTCTAGACTATTGCCGTAGGCAGCAGTCTGACATGGGCGAAGACATTCATGTAGAAGACGAAACTGGCAACGAAGAAGTCAGAACGAATCAAGATACCACTGAGCCAGACCATAATGTTGAGGGAGGAAGAATTAACAGCAACATGGAGACCGGAGGCAGCCGAGGGTCGAAGAGGCGTAGAAACCCCTTGGTTACTGAAAGTTCCGTGATGAAAAGGAAACGACCTGATGGTGGACTGATTGCAAGAGCATGGGAAGAGAACTCTTTGATAAGTGATGTTCTGCATGAGCGTCTCTGCGAAACATCTTTGTCTCCTGTACATTCAGTCCAAAATGAAACACCTGGTAGTCGGCTTTCAACAACGGACTTACCAACTGTTGTCGTTGAGCTTGCTAAGTGTTTATGTGAAGAGCCTAAGTACTCTATGAAATGTAGAGTTGACATCATTTCAGTATACCTTAGCCTGGACCCCTCCTTATTTTCGCAGAAAAGAGGAGCGAGTATATCGCTTGCTTTTGCGAATCTCCTGGAAAGACTTGGTGGTCTCAAAAGCTGCGAAACCGATACGGCTCTTGAGAATCGAATGCGATCAAGATTGCTGTCGGACTTAACCATCCCTAACTGTGAGCTCCAAGCCGCAGTACCTCGTTGCCTCTGCGTCTCAAGGTCTCCCTGGATCAGACCATACCGTGATTCTCTCATTCGCCTTACTCAAGCGAGGAGTTTCCGCGAGGAGCTGGCGTTGATTACAGAGGGAATGTTTTTACAACCTGAAGACAAAGAGAACAACTCGGATGAGAAGCTCGCAATCATCGATTTGCTCACCAGAATATGTTTTTCAAAACTTAGAGGAAAGTGGAGCAATAAGAATAGCCAGCGATCTGCGGTTTTGTCATTCCTGGCTTCTGTTGTGCAAAACCCAGCGATGGGGAAAGACACGCAAAGGCGGTTCAGACCCTCTCTCAAGAGGCGAGCACAGCAGTAGAGCGCTCCCACAGGTACGACACGGCAATGCCGGGTGTAAGACCGGGGTCGACCCTTCCCAAGTAATGGAGGGAGCGAAGCGGCGAAGAAGAAGCGTCCAGCGGTAGAGAACACACGACACAAGTCGGCAGTAGCGTCACGTGCGTAGCACGCGGTACCCACGAGTGTGGCGATGACACGCGAGAGCGGTAATAGCCCACGCGAGTGTGTCGAGCCACGAACGGTATGCACCGGTACACCAAGTAGTGCTACCTGTATAACAGGGACAGAAATAAAGAAAACACACACAAAGTAAACACGCGAAAGCGGTAGTGGTGTTAATGATGCCGCGAGGCGGATGATGAGCCCTGCACAAGGTGCCGACTCTCCGGGAGGAGGATATCGGTCACCAAGGGTGAAACATCAGAGCCGAACACTCGGTTGTTCGGTTTACTTCCCCGACAATGGGTGCAGCTCAACCTACTAAGTAGTGTAGAGTGCCACTGTCAAGTGTGCAACCGGGCTAACTAAAATAAATAATAAATATCTAGAATATCCCAAAGTTGGCTGCCAACCGTCCATACACGTGTGTAGCCATCCAGCAATGATGTGCCAACCTCACCAGAGTCCTTGACCTCCACTGCACTGCAGGGGCAGTGATTTCACACCAAAAGCGAGCAAATACCGCATAAAGCGTGGCTCTACATATCCCCCTTCTGAGGTGCGAACACTACGTCTTCATGACGGTTGAAGCACCGGACAAACCAACAACGTTGTGCATCCAACCGCAAGAGCGGTATCTGCGAGCGATCGTGATGAATTTGCGCCATCTTACCCGTTTCTGGGTCTATATGCGTCGTCCTGTACCTCCTATGAAGTTGCGATCACCGTCTATCGACGTGCCATAACGTTCCCGACATCGTCGTGAAAATGGTTGCAGCACGCCCAGATTGGGGTTCACTGCGTTTCATTCACGCCCAATAACGGTCCTGGAGCCCGCGCAATATGCGTTTGGGCTTCTCTAGTGGGTGCGCAACCAACGTCCTTGACGGTGCCCTTGCCCGCAGTACGGCGAGCCGACTTCCTGCCAAGCAGTGCTGCAGCAACGCTCGACACACCCGAACGGGAGCGGTCCTCCTGAACTTCGTTCACTGTCCCGGGGTTCCGGTGCTATACCTCTCTGAGGCGCCTATTTTCCCTTTCAGGGGCGGTTGCCACACTGTGGAATCGACAAGCGCGATCCAAGGTCACCCAGTGCAGTAGCGACCTTTTCCTGCCCAATTCCTTCCTCTCCGAGGTCCACCGTCCCGTTATACGGTCGCTCACATCACGCAATCATGCGGCACGTAGTCTCTAGATGGGTTCAGAAGTTACGACATTGTCGAATCAACGCTGCCGACGACGTTTCGGAAACTTCACACAAAGAAATTGGGAATTTGACATACCCGAAAAATTGTAGTCGCCATAACTTTTGAACCAGCTACGCTCTGAACAAACCCGATACATCGGAGAACTCCTGAGAATCAGAGCTTTCATTTGACAACAAAACTGTTGGGATTGAACACCACTAAGTGGGAAAGCCCGACCCATTTCAGTTGACAAAAATGCGGTCTAAAAATAGATTGTTGAACCGAAACGGTGCCGTAGCTCCAAAGTTCTTCAAGACAATTGCGTTCGGTTTCCGCCAAAGTGTTTGTATACATCCAGTGACTACTGGTACAAAACCGTTGAAGAAACGAGCCAGTATTCACCGAGTTACGGGTCTTTTGCAGATGACCCTCGCAAGGTACTGTAGAGGTGATACACCCGACATCGGAGAACCGCGAAAAAGACCAGAAACGACTGGTAATCGATACCAACGCCTTGTGCGGCTGTACCAGAGACCGCAGAAGCGTAAAAGACGGCCTCCACAACGGAGTGAACAGTAGTAGACGTGGTCGAAAGTCGTTGACAGCAGCAATTAAACCGGTAATCCGTGAAAACTTTCAACCGGATGACGGCGTACTAGACCTTAATCAAGGTTCAACCTCTACCGAGGGCAGTCACTAGACCTCACAGAGGGTTCGTGAAACCCAAAATCAAACACACCAGCAAGGCTGAGACAACAAATGACACCATAAAAATGGGTCGCAAAACAACAATGATCCTTCAACAAGATGTGTATCTTCCGGTCCCGTACCGTGCAGAACTCACGAGAACGTCTCGGTAAGCTTTCGAAAACCCGTGCAAACGGTGAGATGGAATGATAGGCCGCAGTGCGGGCGCAAACGAAGCTCCAGAGATATCGGTTAACCAGAAACTATCCTCGACCACGAGAGTGACGAACCCTTACAAAGGTGATGATAACCGATGAAGATCGGGGTTCTTCCGCAATATGCGTGACGGTTTCGAACCTCGGCCGCATGTGGCGTGCAGTGAGAACCGTGAAACGTGCAAAGACCGTCACTGACGAGAACGAACCCTGTTCAACGTGAAAGCCAAACGAACGAGCGGTGCTCCTCGAAAATGGCAAAAGGTGATCAAACCGGTAGATACACATGATGTACACGGAAATTGTACACCCTTCTGCTAGGGAAAAACCGTGATTGCGGTCCACTATGGTAGTAGCGAACCCGCAAGCTGGACAAAAAACCTAACAGGTAAACAACATCGAAAACGATTGAATAGCGATTAGACACGACATGAGTCGGATTCCAACCGCAAAATGCGAGCAACCAAGTGACCCCACATGGGTGAGAGTCACATGTGAAACTCCTTCTTCATAACTTCGCATCTGAATGACAATTCCTCTCCATAGAGTCTTCATTCTTCTTCCGAGTGTACTTCATCCTCTTCAGAGTGCAACTAAACTTCTCCTCACCTGAGGGCATAACTGATCTTGAACTCAACTCTCTTCTTCCTAGAGTGTCTCCTCACCACGCGAGTAGCGGTACAGTACTCCTCTGGAGGTTGTCGCAGTGTTCCTCGATTGAGTGTTGTCGTTCGTAGAACCGTTCGTGCGCGGTACGCGATACGCCTCCGTCTCCAACGACGTGTGTTATCCGACCATCGCTTGATGTAGGTTAGCCGGCAACGCCGTGTTAGTTCGACGATGGTACTGCACGATCTTCGATCGGGGTAAGTGCTCCACGGGTTCGTCCGAATCCCGCGACGGCGGATAGCCATACCAGCGTACCTGGTACTGAACATACCCCTTCGGATTCCAACTGTGTCCCACGATGTGGTCTACGACGAACTCTTTCGAGTATACGCCCCGCTCGAGCTCTTCCTGCGAAGGGTCGTCAGCGCGCCGCGGCGGTGCCGTAACTTCGTCACCAGCGGTGCTGTGAGTTTCTCCTGACGCCTTCGACGGTAGACTTGCCCTCTGCTGAGTGTTCGTTTCCCGTTTCCGGGCTTCTTTAAGCAGCTTCGCCGCTTCGGCGGGTCCGCGAACGGCTAGTTCACGCGGTAGTTCCCGTCTTGACGGTGAAGGCAGACGCGGAGGCGGGTTGTTCACCACGGCACGTGCCGGTTCACGTGACGACACGCGACGTTTCGCGGTGGTGGCACTGCCACGAGCTGTGATTGGCCCATTGTGTGGCGCGCGCAGCGCACCCCAAGATTTGTGGTGCGCAAGCGCTCCTGCAGATGCAGTGTGCGTTTTCCCTAAATCAGGGCTGTAATCCGTATCTCCAGCGAGCGGTGCGCCGTCATGACTTATCGAAACGTCATGACGTGCGACTTGCGACTTCCCCAAAGCTGGGTGCAACGGTACACTACCATTACCCGAACCGGGGTGCTTGATCTTCGCTTCAGCGAGCGTCTTCTCTTCTTCCTGCTCTGCAGTGTCAACGATACCGGGATCTGCCGTGACTACCCTACAGCGCGCCTGCGAAGGCGGTTTGCGGCGGTCGTCAGCGGCGGAGTGCGGCGACTGCGCGTCCGGAATACTCCGTGATACAGTATCCAGCTTCGCTGTAGCCTTGCTCTGCCGAGAAGTCGGGTGTTCTTGATCAACTTCCGGCCTTGCCGTGGAAACTTCGCGAACGAGAGCATGCTCCGCGTCCTGCGTCCGTGCGACGATGGGCGCGTGTTCCTGTGACAATTCCCCAGATGGGTGAGCAATACCAGTATCCTGGGACAACCTTGAGTCCGTTCGTTGCGTGCGGTGTCCTTCCTGAAGGTCGCGATCCTTCGTGGAAGGTTGTGTATCCTCCGCAGAGTTCTGCGCGACAGCGGCCGACTGCGGCGCGTCCTTCGCGACTTCAACACGCGACAGCGGGTGATCCTTCCCACTGACAGTGGTGTCCGTAGCAACTACGTCTTCGACGGTGTCCTGAGGCGACTCTGCCTCTGCTTCATTACTTTCCCGTGAATCACGGTGCTGCGACGGTAGCGACACCGGTGACTCACTCTCCGCGACAACGCGTGAATTCCCCTCCCCCTCCTTAGGTGGAGCGTTACGGGGAGCAGTCATCACGTCAGTTGACGGTGTAACAGACGCTGTGAAACGCGATTTCACCAGCGGTGTATGTTCCGATACCTCGGCTTGCGACGATATAATCGGTACATCTGCGAGACCCCGTGTTGGGTGACGGAGCCCCACAGTGGGTGTAGTGTTCTGCGACGAGGTTCCTCGGTTCTCTGTCTGTCCAGCTTCCTGCTGTGTGTCCGAAAGTACTTCCGTGTGAACGGTTGGACCTCTTACCACGCGATCGCGGGAGAAACGCTCATGAGCGTCACCAACTTCCAGTACGGCTGTGTCCTTGTTCACGCTGACAACGCGGTACGGACCATCAGCGATGGGTGAAAGCTTGTGGCGCCGCTCCTTTTCAGGGTTGTAGTACTCCTTCCTGACAAAGGCGAGGTTTCCCACTTTCAGTGGCGGTAGTGGTCTCCGTACCCGGGCATCAAAGTTCCGCTTGTAAGCGTGTTGTGCTTTCGCCATTGACGACCTGGCGACAGGTACCATTGCGGATAACCACTGCTTCCATTGCAAGTAGTGATCCCGTATTGACGGTGACGTATCCAGCTTTGCTGATGGTTCAACCGCAACTGGCGGTGGTGTCCGTGAGAGCACGAGCTCAAAGGGCGATAAACCAGTTACTCTGTGAACTTGCGTATTATACGCATACGTCACGGTATCCGTGTAGAGATCCCAAGTTTTCGGGTGTTCAACAGTATAAGCCCGCAACGCGGAGAGCATCGTCCGGTTAAACCGTTCGACTTGCCCATTGCATTGGGGATGATACGTCGTCGTGAAGAGATTCTTCACGTCGAGTATCCGACAGACATCCTGGAAGAAACGTGCAGTAAACTGCGGACCATTATCTGAGAGGAGATTGACCGGGGGACCGTAGACCATAACCCAATGGCGAACGAATGCCTCTGCAACACTGCGTGCTGTAATCGACTTCAACGGAACTGTCCGGACTAGCTTACTGAATCTATTCGTAATAACGAGTAAGAACCGATTTCCTCGGGAAGTACGCAAGAACTCGCCGAGTATATCGATGGCAATAAACTCCAACGGCGCCCTTGCGGGGAAAAGTGTTAGTTTCTTCGCATGGCGACGCTGTTTAACTCGCTCTCGAGCACAATGTGTACACGCCTTCACGGTGGTGTAGCAGTCCAACGCTAACGCGGGCCAGTAGAAATCCCGACGCAGTGTCGTGTATAACCGCTTAGCACCCGGATGGGAAGCCATCCGCGAGTGATGCGAGAGATGCAATACCCTTGTTTGTAAGGAGTGAGGAACCACAATCTGTGGGGTAGAACGAACCACTCTGACGAGGTAACCTTGTGTGTTGACCCCGAACGGGATGTTAGCACCACCATTAATTTGGGAGCGTATCCTCGTACAGAACGGGTCAGATTGCTGTTCCCGCACCAGCTCTTCTGGAGTAATGGGGACGAATGTACCGGATTCCGGGTCTTCACCGTCTGCGACGAGCAAATCATCACAGATGTCGTCCGACACGATGTCGTAGTCTTCATCACCCTCCTCCATGAGGAAACAGGGGATATCTTCATCCTCGTCATCGAGGGGTAAAGCTTCACCTTCAGTTCCTAGACGTGAAAGAGCATCCGCTTGCGCGTTTAAACAACCCTTCTTATAGGTGACCTCGTAGTCAAACTCGGCAAGCCGAAGACGCCAACGCATTAAGCGTCCGGAAGGCTCCGTGACTGACATTAACCAACGCAAGGCGGAATGATCCGTATTGACGGTAAAGTGCACACCCATAAGATATGGTCGTAGAGTCTGCAAAGCCCATACCATGGCGAGACACTCCTTCTCGGATACCGAGTAATTGCGCTCGTGCACGTTGAGTGTACGAGACCAATAGCCAATTGGTTTGCGTTCCCCTTCGGGTGTAGTCTGAAAGAGAGCGCAGCCAATTTGGTAATCGCTCGAATCCGTATCCACGGTGTACGGCAACCCGTTCTTTGGTAACGCTAACACGGGTGCCGTGGTAACAGCCTCTTTAAGAGAGTTGAAGGCCTCCACTTGCGTGGGGGTAAGTGGTCCCAATTTGGGCGGTTGTCCCTTCTTCAGGAGTTCGTTGAGCGGTCCCGCGATCTTCGCGAAGCGAGAAATGAACCGTCTATAAACGTTGCATAGCCCTAGAAAGGAGCGTAGCTCTGTCTGTGTAGTGGGGTGCTTCGCCTCTTTGAGGGACTTCACGCGAGCTTCCTCGATCAGTAACCGTCCTGGACGTATGACATGGCCCAGATACTTCACTGAGTGAGTGAAAAACTCACACTTCCTCAATTTGAGAGTAATTCCCGCATCCCGCAAAGCGGTCATTATCTCCCGAACATGTTCGAGGTGATCGTCCAAACTGTTGGAAAACACGATGATGTCATCGAGGTATACTGTTGTGCAAAACCCAGCGATGGGGAAAGACACGCAAAGGCGGTTCAGACCCTCTCTCAAGAGGCGAGCACAGCAGTAGAGCGCTCCCACAGGTACGACACGGCAATGCCGGGTGTAAGACCGGGGTCGACCCTTCCCAAGTAATGGAGGGAGCGAAGCGGCGAAGAAGAAGCGTCCAGCGGTAGAGAACACACGACACAAGTCGGCAGTAGCGTCACGTGCGTAGCACGCGGTACCCACGAGTGTGGCGATGACACGCGAGAGCGGTAATAGCCCACGCGAGTGTGTCGAGCCACGAACGGTATGCACCGGTACACCAAGTAGTGCTACCTGTATAACAGGGACAGAAATAAAGAAAACACACACAAAGTAAACACGCGAAAGCGGTAGTGGTGTTAATGATGCCGCGAGGCGGATGATGAGCCCTGCACAAGGTGCCGACTCTCCGGGAGGAGGATATCGGTCACCAAGGGTGAAACATCAGAGCCGAACACTCGGTTGGTTCGTTTACTTCCCCGACAATGGGTGCAGCTCAACCTACTAAGTAGTGTAGAGTGCCAACCCACTGTCAAGCGGTGTAGCGAAAATATCTAGAATAAACATCTAAAATACCCCAACTAATGGGTGCAAACTTCCCACACGTGTGTGACCCACCGGCTAAGCCGTGCGCCTCATAACACTAATTCTAATATTAAGTATACCCAAGAATGGGCTGATCTCACCAGTTACTCATACTGTGTGCCACCACCTCCCGGCATCGCCGTGCATGTTATGAATCGCATCAGCGAAGGAGTCCCGCAATCGCGTTGCACTACATTTCCCCCTCCTTAGGGTGCGAGACGACCACGCGAGCGATTTCGTTTTCCTTTTCTGGAGTGTATTTAAGCACGTCGGCATGACGGTCTCCAATCCGGCCTCCCCGGTCTCTTCTAACGGCGACTCCGGTCCACCCCTCTCCACGCGTACTGCGGTAGTGTCTCCTCCGATACCTCGGCGCGCTCTCCCTTCTCTCTCGCTTCCAGCGCTTTCGTCTCTTCCTCGCGCGCTTCCCGCGATGCCGAACCCGAATCAGGGTAGCAACCAACCGCCTGGCGGGTCTCAGAACCAATACGTTGGTGGTTTCGCTGGGCCTTCACACCCTTCCTCCTCTGGAGTGCCTCTCTCACAGCCGTCTTCCGCTGGCATTCCGTTTCCGCAACCGGTCAATCCGGGATTTCACACGGCTCCTCTTCCCCAGACGGGTGGTCAACTTCCGCCCCCGGCGTCTGTACCGCAGTGGAACTGGATCGCTCCTGCTGTTCCGGTCCAACCGGTAGTCAACCCGTATGCGGGCGCGTGGGCGTCGTATGACGAACTCGACAACGTCGACCCTCGCAGCAATCCCACACCGTTCTTACGGGCTCCGTGGTTTCATCCGCAAGGCGTGACCAATCGTTCCCTCGTCGAGGCGTATGCCGATGGCAGTGGTCACCTCCCAGGAGGCGTGCACGTCTGGATGACGGTGACGTTCGACTGGCATTACCGGATTACCGTGCCTACCAACGCGCTCGTCCACCATCGTGGTCAGTCGCACAACTCCGCCCGAGCGGCCATGGTTCGCGTAGCGCACATGCGCATGTTTCGCACGTACTCAGAGCGCCCGATTCCGGCGAACTTCCGTTTCGACGTGGCCTTCTTCCGAACACTCGGCGAAATCCAATATGGAGAGAATCTTGCCCGGCTCGGCGGTGTGGTGGAGCGTTACCAGAACGTCCCCGTTCACCAGGATCTCCTGTGCTGGACCCGTCCGCTTCTGCGTGCAGAATTTCGATATCTCCCACGCGTACCGCGGTCCAACTACCTTCAAACAATGATCCGTCCCGAACGACGTGCCCGCTCCCGATGGGGTTACCTCATCCCGTATCAAAACACGGAGTCAAACCGGATTCGTCCGCGCCACATGCGTGGGAGATATGTTCCTCTCCCCTTTGTGTGGGCGTCCGTGGAGGTCTGCCGTGGCTGTTACGTGGAACTCCCCCCCTGTCTCACGTATGTGGGTAGTAGGCTCGTGACAAACCCGTTTACGGGATGGTGGAGCGTTGTCCTCACGGAGTGGGCGGCGCGAACAGCGGTGTATCTTCTCAACGAGGTATATGACCAGTATCGACTGTGGTTCATTCCCCCGCGCTTGCGGCAACTCATCCGAGCCTTGGATCTCACTATCCCGCTTGGCGGTAATGGAAACTTCTCGGAAGTCATGTGCCTCTTGCGAGTGATTGATGGAGTCGACTGGAACCAGGTTCCTCGTTCGCAGAGCGCGCGCGACGAAGGCGATCTTGCCATTGACCGGTCTCCGGGTCGCAGGTCCCCACTGTCGGGTGATTACATCTACTACGACCCCTGGACACGGGTGCCGATTACCAACGCCGAGGCGGAACTTCTTCGGAATGCCGAGCGAGTCATCCCTCCGGGGCACCCAACGGGTTTCATCATGACTGATGAGTTCTTTCACCCTGTCGGGATCAAAACATCATGGTTGATGACGCTCCCGATGACGGTGACGACTATGGCGATGACAACTTCGCAGCAGCTCCGGTGGAGGGGGCAGTACCTGCTTCAGCAGTGCCAGGTCCCCAAGCGGGTGTCGACGCGATCTTCTCGACTCCGGTGAATGTTCCCTCTGCGCCTCTAGCGGCTCCTGGGCCCGTAGTGGCTCCTGTTCCTACGCCTGTGGCGGTTCCGACTCCAGCGGAGAATGTTGCTTCGCCTGCGATGGCGGCGTCGGCTACGCCGAACGAAGCCGCGAACGCGGGACTTACCGACGAAGCACGGGCTGCCGTGATAGCTCAATTCCTCAGCGAGGCTGGCATCTCCGACTCGACATCTGGCGACGTCTCGCAGATGCGCGACGCGCTAATTGCGCAGCTTGCGAACGCTGGAGACCAGCAGGAATCCGAGTAACTCGTGCAGCTTCTCCTCTAGGGAGTCCTTCCTAGCTGATACCCAATAACTTGGCCGTTGTGTGCTCGACTAGCGAGCCACAACATAGTAACATTGACCAGTAAACTGTGAACTTCTCTTGATCTCAAGACTTCTTCCCTTCTTCCAAGGTGTATACTTCTTAACTTCTCCCTTCCGGGGTGATCTTCCTCTTACGAGTGCTTCTTCCTCTTACGAGTGCTTCTTCTCTTCTGAGCTTCCTTTTCCTCTTCATAGAGTCTTCTTCCTCTTGCGAGTGCTTCTTCCTCTTCTGAGCTTCCTTTTCCTCTTCATAGAGTCTTCTTCCTCTTGCGAGTGCTTCTTAACTTCTCCTCTTCCTGAGGGCGTTACTATTCGAACTTCAACTGTCCTCTCAATAGAGTGTCTCCTCACCACGCGAGTAGCGGTACAGTACTCCTCTGGAGGTTGTCGCAGTGTTCCTCGATTGAGTGTTGTCGTTCGTAGAACCGTTCGTGCGCGGTACGCGATACGCCTCCGTCTCCAACGACGTGTGTTATCCGACCATCGCTTGATGTAGGTTAGCCGGCAACGCCGTGTTAGTTCGACGATGGTACTGCACGATCTTCGATCGGGGTAAGTGCTCCACGGGTTCGTCCGAATCCCGCGACGGCGGATAGCCATACCAGCGTACCTGGTACTGAACATACCCCTTCGGGTTCCAACTGTGTCCCACGATGTGGTCTACGACGAACTCTTTCGAGTATACGCCCCGCTCGAGCTCTTCCTGCGAAGGGTCGTCAGCGCGCCGCGGCGGTGCCGTAACTTCGTCACCAGCGGTGCTGTGAGTTTCTCCTGACGCCTTCGGCGGTAGACTTGCCCTCTGCTGAGTGTTCGTTTCCCGTTTCCGGGCTTCTTTAAGCAGCTTCGCCGCTTCGGCGGGTCCGCGAACGGCTAGTTCACGCGGTAGTTCCCGTCTTGACGGTGAAGGCAGACGCGGAGGCGGGTTGTTCACCACGGCACGTGCCGGTTCACGTGACGACACGCGACGTTTCGCGGTGGTGGCACTGCCACGAGCTGTGATTGGCCCATTGTGTGGCGCGCGCAGCGCACCCCAAGATTTGTGGTGCGCAAGCGCTCCTGCAGATGCAGTGTGCGTTTTCCCTAAATCAGGGCTGTAATCCGTATCTCCAGCGAGCGGTGCGCCGTCATGACTTATCGAAACGTCATGACGTGCGACTTGCGACTTCCCCACGGCTGGGTGCAACGGTGCACTACCATTACCCGAACCGGGGTGTGTGATCTTCGCTTCAGCGAGCGTCTTCTCTTCTTCCTGCTCTGCAGTGTCTAAGGTACCGGGATCTGCCGTGACTTCCTTAGTGCGCGCCCGCGAAGGCGGTATGTGGCGGTCGTCAGCGACGGTTTGCGGCGACTGCGCGTCCGGAATACTCCGTGATACACTATCCAGCTTCGCTGTAGCCTTGCTCTGCCGAGAAGTCGGGTGTTCTTGATCAACTTCCGGCCTTGCCGTGGTAACGTCGCGAACGAGAGCATGCTCCGCGTCCTGCGCCGACGAGGCGATGGGCGCGTGTTCTGGCGACGATTCCCCCAGATGGGTGAGCAATACCAGTATCCTGGGACAACCTTGAGTCCGTTTGTTGCGTGCGGTGTCCTTCCTGAAGGTCGCGATCCTTCGTGAAGGTTGTGTATCCTCCGCAGAGTTCTGCGCGACAGCGGCCGACTGCGGCGCGTCCTTCGCGACTTCAACACGCGACAGCGGGTGATCCTTCCCACTGACAGTGGTGTCCGTAGCAACTACGTCTTCGACGGTGTCCTGAGGCGACTCTGCCTCTGCTTCATTACTTTCCCGTGAATCACGGTGCTGCGACGGTAGCGACACCGGTGACTCACTCTCCGCGACAACGCGTGAATTCCCCTCCCCCTCCTTAGGTGGAGCGTTACGGGGAGCAGTCAT
Organism: Gracilaria domingensis; assembly: GCA_022539475.1. Classification (NCBI taxonomy): domain Eukaryota; phylum Rhodophyta; class Florideophyceae; order Gracilariales; family Gracilariaceae; genus Gracilaria; species Gracilaria domingensis. The sequence continues at coordinate 13,787 of VCMS01000292.1, forward strand.
CACGTCAGTTGACGGTTGTAACAGACGCTGTGAAACGCGATTTCACCAGCGGTGTATGTTCCGATACCTCGGCTGCGACGATATAATCGGTACATCTGCGAGACCCCTGTTGGGTGACGGAGCCCCACAGTGGTGTAGTGTTCTGCGACGAGGTTCCTCGGTTCTCTGTCTGTCCAGCTTCCTGCTGTGTGTCGAAAGTCACTTCCGTCGTGAACACGGTCTGGACCTGTTCGCTTACACGCGATCGCGGGACGAAACCGCTCAGTGAATCTCCACCCCAACTGCCAGTACGGGCTGTGTCCTTGTTGCACGCTGACAACGCGCGTACGACCATCAGTCAGATGGGATGAAAGCTGTGGTCGGCCGCTCCTTTTCAGGGTTGCGGTTAGTACTCCTTCCTGACAAAGGCCGAGGTTCCACTTTCAGTAGTCGGTATGGTCTCCGTACCCGGGCCATCAAGAGTTCCGCCTTGTAAGCGTTTGTTGCTTTCGCCGATTGACGACTGGCGACAGGTACCATTCGCGGATAACCACTGCTTCCATGCAAGTAGTGATCCCGCTTATTGACGGTACGTAATCCAGCTTTCTATGGTTCAAACCGCAAACTGGCTGGTGGTTCCGTAGAGCACGAGCTCAAAGGCGCATAAACCAGTTACCTCTGTGAACTGCTCATTATACGCATACCGTCACGCGTATCCGTGTAGAATAGAGATCCCAAGTTTCTCGGGTGTTCAACAGGTATAAGCCCGCAACGCGGAGAGCATCGTCCCGGATTAACCCGTTCGACTTCCCATCTGCATTGGGGATGATACGTCGTCGGTGAAGAGATCTTTCCCCAAACGGTCGAGACCGACAGCATCTCCTGCGGTAAAGAAACGTGCAGTAAACGCGGACCATTATCTGAGAGGAGCATGACCGGGGACCGTAGACCATAACCCAATAGGCGCAACGAATGTCCTCTGCAACACTGCGTGCTGTTAATCGACTTCAACGCGAGACTGTCCGGACTCAGCTACTAATCTATTCGTATAAATAACGCAGTAATGAACGATTTCCTCGGAAGTACGCAAGAACTCGCCGAGTATATCGATGGCAATAAAACTCCAACGGCGCCCTGCGGGGAAAAGTGTTAGTTTCTTCGCATGGCGACGCTGTTAAACTCGCTCTCGAGCCACAATGTGTACACGCCTTCACGGTGGTGTAGCCAGTCCAACGCTAACGCGGGCCAGTAGAAATCCCGAAAGCAGTGTCGTGTAAACCGCTTAAGCACCCGGCATGGGAAAACCATCCGCGAGTGATGCGAGAGATGCAATACCCTTGTTTGTAAGGAGTGAGGAACCACAATCTGTGGGAAACGAAACCACTCTGACGAGGTAACCTTGGTGTTGAACCCGAACGGGTATTTAGCCCACCACCATTAATTTGGGAGCGTTATCCTCGTAAGCAGAACGGGTCAGATTGCTGTTCCCCGCACCAGCTCTCGTCTGGAGTAATGGGACGAATGTAACCGGATCCGGGTCTTCACCGTCTGCGACGAGCAATCATCACAGATGTCGCCGACCAACGATGTCGTAGTC
>VCMS01000292.1:18329-87351 GCA_022539475.1 Gracilaria domingensis
TGATGAAGAGCAACTGACGGAATGGAATCTGTGGAGATTGTAACGGAAATGGGCGGTGTGGTGCTGAGTGGGGGTGGTAGTGGTGTTTCGGTTGAGGCGATTTCGAGCTTGCGGAATTCGTTGTCGGTATTGGGAGTGGAGATGAGAAATCATGTGTATGGGATAGTGGAGTGTGCGGGAAGGGAGGTTGGAGAGTTGCGGGAGGAGAATAGGGTTCTGAACGAGAGGTTGGACGTGCTGGAGAAGGAGGTGAAGGAGCTGTGCAAGAGGCAAAGATTGGTGGAAGAGGAGAGGGTGAAAGGAGGTGTGGAGGGAAAGACGGAGAAGGGAAGTGTGGGAAGGGTGGCGGTGCAGAAGGGGTCTCCTGTGACACCGAAGACAAAGGGTGGTGGGGTTGGGGATGGGAAGAGCCGTCTGAAGAAGAGGCGTAAGGAGATGAAGAAGGTGGTGGAGGAGGTGCCGCGGGAGGGAGTGGGAGCTCCGGTGGTGACTGGGTTTAGGAGTGCGGCGGAGGTAGCGCGGACTGCGAAGGGGATTCTGAGGGGACAGGAGGAGAGAAGGATGGGAGGGATTTGAAGCCGTTTTGGGGCGAGGCGGGTATACGAGAAGGGGGAGAGTTGTGCACCTGACTTCTACAAAATGAACGCGTGATGGGCGAGAAATGGGTAAATAGCGGGGGTGGTGTGGACTGGGAAGAAGTGATGGGATGATTGAGGTGGGATGAGTTGCGATTGGCATTGCAACATGGGAGAAAATGGAAACGCAAACTAGCACGAGTGCAGTTTTGAGAGAGGGTCGCGGAAAAGAGTGAATGGGGTGGTGCGGCGAAGTAGAACCTCTACAAAAACTAGGGGACCCAAGCACTAAACTGCGCGAAATGGAATTTAATATTCCAAAATTTCTTAATTTTTTGAGTGCCAGCCTCTGCTACCCCCTCGCGCGCCCCAAATAGCCCCAAAACTAGCTTAGTTTCCAAAGCGAACAGACTATATTCCACTTTGCAGAACACAGACGTCGGTATCCGAGAAGGAGTGTCTCGCCATGGTATGGGCTTTGCAGACTCTACGACCATATCTTATGGGTGTGCACTTTACCGTCAATACGGATCATTCCGCCTTGCGTTGGTTAATGTCAGTCACGGAGCCTTCCGGACGCTTAATGCGTTGGCGTCTTCGGCTTGCCGAGTTTGACTACGAGGTCACCTATAAGAAGGGTTGTTTAAACGCGCAAGCGGATGCTCTTTCACCTCTAGGAACTGAAGGTGAAGCTTTACCCCTCGATGACGAGGATGAAGATATCCCCTGTTTCCTCATGGAGGAGGGTGATGAAGACTACGACATCGTGTCGGACGACATCTGTGATGATTTGCTCGTCGCAGACGGTGAAGACCCGGAATCCGGTACATTCGTCCCCATTACTCCAGAAGAGCTGGTGCGGGAACAGCAATCTGACCCGTTCTGTACGAGGATACGCTCCCAAATTAATGGTGGTGCTAACATCCCGTTCGGGGTCAACACACAAGGTTACCTCGTCAGAGTGGTTCGTTCTACCCCACAGATTGTGGTTCCTCACTCCTTACAAACAAGGGTATTGCATCTCTCGCATCACTCGCGGATGGCTTCCCATCCGGGTGCTAAGCGGTTATACACGACACTGCGTCGGGATTTCTACTGGCCCGCGTTAGCGTTGGACTGCTACACCACCGTGAAGGCGTGTACACATTGTGCTCGAGAGCGAGTTAAACAGCGTCGCCATGCGAAGAAACTAACACTTTTCCCCGCAAGGGCGCCGTTGGAGTTTATTGCCATCGATATACTCGGCGAGTTCTTGCGTACTTCCCGAGGAAATCGGTTCTTACTCGTTATTACGGATAGATTCAGTAAGCTAGTCCGGACAGTTCCGTTGAAGTCGATTACAGCACGCAGTGTTGCAGAGGCATTCGTTCGCCATTGGGTTATGGTCTACGGTCCCCCGGTCAATCTCCTCTCAGATAATGGACCGCAGTTTACTGCACGTTTCTTCCAGGATGTCTGTCGGATACTCGACGTGAAGAATCTCTTCACGACGACGTATCATCCCCAATGCAATGGGCAAGTCGAACGGTTTAACCGGACGATGCTCTCCGCGTTGCGGGCTTATACTGTTGAACACCCGAAAACTTGGGATCTCTACACGGATACCGTGACGTATGCGTATAATACGCAAGTTCACAGAGTAACTGGTTTATCGCCCTTTGAGCTCGTGCTCTCACGGACACCACCGCCAGTTGCGGTTGAACCATCAGCAAAGCTGGATACGTCACCGTCAATACGGGATCACTACTTGCAATGGAAGCAGTGGTTATCCGCAATGGTACCTGTCGCCAGGTCGTCAATGGCGAAAGCACAACACGCTTACAAGCGGAACTTTGATGCCCGGGTACGGAGACCACTACCGCCACTGAAAGTGGGAAACCTCGCCTTTGTCAGGAAGGAGTACTACAACCCTGAAAAGGAGCGGCGCCACAAGCTTTCACCCATCGCTGATGGTCCGTACCGCGTTGTCAGCGTGAACAAGGACACAGCCGTACTGGAAGTTGGTGACGCTCATGAGCGTTTCTCCCGCGATCGCGTGGTAAGAGGTCCAACCGTTCACACGGAAGTACTTTCGGACACACAGCAGGAAGCTGGACAGACAGAGAACCGAGGAACCTCGTCGCAGAACACTACACCCACTGTGGGGCTCCGTCACCCAACACGGGGTCTCGCAGATGTACCGATTATATCGTCGCAAGCCGAGGTATCGGAACATACACCGCTGGTGAAATCGCGTTTCACAGCGTCTGTTACACCGTCAACTGACGTGATGACTGCTCCCCGTAACGCTCCACCTAAGGAGGGGGAGGGGAATTCACGCGTTGTCGCGGAGAGTGAGTCACCGGTGTCGCTACCGTCGCAGCACCGTGATTCACGGGAAAGTAATGAAGCAGAGGCAGAGTCGCCTCAGGACACCGTCGAAGACGTAGTTGCTACGGACACCACTGTCAGTGGGAAGGATCACCCGCTGTCGCGTGTTGAAGTCGCGAAGGACGCGCCGCAGTCGGCCGCTGTCGCGCAGAACTCTGCGGAGGATACACAACCTTCCACGAAGGATCGCGACCTTCAGGAAGGACACCGCACGCAACGAACGGACTCAAGGTTGTCCCAGGATACTGGTATTGCTCACCCATCTGGGGAATTGTCACAGGAACACGCGCCCATCGTCGCACGGACGCAGGACGCGGAGCATGCTCTCGTTCGCGAAGTTTCCACGGCAAGGCCGGAAGTTGATCAAGAACACCCGACTTCTCGGCAGAGCAAGGCTACAGCGAAGCTGGATACTGTATCACGGAGTATTCCGGACGCGCAGTCGCCGCACTCCGCCGCTGACGACCGCCGCAAACCGCCTTCGCAGGCGCGCTGTAGGGTAGTCACGGCAGATCCCGGTATCGTTGACACTGCAGAGCAGGAAGAAGAGAAGACGCTCGCTGAAGCGAAGATCAAGCACCCCGGTTCGGGTAATGGTAGTGTACCGTTGCACCCAGCTTTGGGGAAGTCGCAAGTCGCACGTCATGACGTTTCGATAAGTCATGACGGCGCACCGCTCGCTGGAGATACGGATTACAGCCCTGATTTAGGGAAAACGCACACTGCATCTGCAGGAGCGCTTGCGCACCACAAATCTTGGGGTGCGCAGCGCGCGCCACACAATGGGCCAATCACAACTCGTGGCAGTGCCACCACCGCGAAACGTCGCGTGTCGTCACGTGAACCGGCACGTGCCGTGGTGAACAATCCGCCTCCGCGTTCGCCTTCACCGTCAAGACGGGAACTGCCGCATGAACTAGCCGTTCGCGGACCCGCCGAAGCGGCGAAGCTGCTTGAGAAGACCCGGATTCCGGAAGCGACCACTCAGCGGAGGACACACTTACCGCCGAAGGCGTCAGGAGAAACTCACAGCACCGCTGGTGACTATGTAACGGCACCGCCGCGACACGCTGACGACCCTTCGCAGGAAGAGCTCGAGCGAGGAGTTTACTCGAAAGAGTTCGTTGTCGACCACATAGTGGGGCACAGTTGGAACCCGAAGGGGTATGTTCAGTACCAGGTACGCTGGTATGGCTATCCGCCGTCGCGGGACTCGGACGAACCCGTGGAGCACCTACCCCGATCGAAGATCGTGCAGTACCACCGTCGTACTAACACGGCGTTGCCGGCTAATCTACATCAAGCGATGGTCGGTTAACACACGTCGCTGGAGACGGAAGCTTATCGCGTACCGCGCACGAACGGTTCTACGAACCACAACACTCAATCGAGGAACGCTGCGACAACCTCCAGAGGAGTACTGTACCGCTACTCGCGTGGTGAGGAGACACTCTATTGAGAGGACAGTTGAAGTTCGAATAGTAACGCCCTCAGGAAGAGGAGAAGTTAAGAAGCACTCGCAAGAGGAAGAAGACTCTATGAAGAGGAAAAGGAAGCTCAGAAGAGGAAGAAGCACTCGCAAGAGGAAGAAGACTCTATGAAGAGGAAAAGGAAGCTCAGAAGAGGAAGAAGCACTCGCAAGAGGAAGAAGACTCTATGAAGAGGAAAAGGAAGCTCAGAAGAGAAGAAGCACTCGTAAGAGGAAGATGAACTCGTAAGAGGAAGAAGCACTCGTAAGAGGAAGAAGCACTCGTAAGAGGAAGATCACCCCGGAAGGGAGAAGTTAAGAAGTATACACCTTGGAAGAAGGGAAGAAGTCTTGAGATCAAGAGAAGTTCACAGTTTACTGGTCAATGTTACTATGTTGTGGCTCGCTAGTCGAGCACACAACGGCCAAGTTATTGGGTATCAGCTAGGAAGGACTCCCTAGAGGAGAAGCTGCACGAGTTACTCGGATTCCTGCTGGTCTCCAGCGTTCGCAAGCTGCGCAATTAGCGCGTCGCGCATCTGCGAGACGTCGCCAGATGTCGAGTCGGAGATACCAGCCTCGCTGAGGAATTGAGCTATCACGGCAGCCCGTGCTTCGTCGGTAAGTCCCGCGTTCGCGGCTTCGTTCGGCGTAGCCGACGCCGCCATCGCAGGCGAAGCAACATTCTCCGCTGGAGTCGGAACCGCCACAGGCGTAGGAACAGGAGCCACTACGGGCCCAGGAGCCGCTAGAGGCGCAGAGGGAACATTCACCGGAGTCGAGAAGATCGCGTCGACACCCGCTTGGGGACCTGGCACTGCTGAAGCAGGTACTGCCCCCTCCACCGGAGCTGCTGCGAAGTTGTCATCGCCATAGTCGTCACCGTCATCGGGAGCGTCATCAACCATGATGTTTTGATCCCCGACAGGGTGAAAGAACTCATCAGTCATGATGAAACCCGTTGGGTGCCCCGGAGGGATGACTCGCTCGGCATTCCGAAGAAGTTCCGCCTCGGCGTTGGTAATCGGCACCCGTGTCCAGGGGTCGTAGTAGATGTAATCACCCGACAGTGGGGACCTGCGACCCGGAGACCGGTCAATGGCAAGATCGCCTTCGTCGCGCGCGCTCTGCGAACGAGGAACCTGGTTCCAGTCGACTCCATCAATCACTCGCAAGAGGCACATGACTTCCGAGAAGTTTCCATTACCGCCAAGCGGGATAGTGAGATCCAAGGCTCGGATGAGTTGCCGCAAGCGCGGGGGAATGAACCACAGTCGATACTGGTCATATACCTCGTTGAGGAGATACACCGCTGTTCGCGCCGCCCACTCCGTGAGGACAACGCTCCACCATCCCGTAAACGGGTTTGTCACGAGCCTACTACCCACATACGTGAGACAGGGGGGGAGTTCCACGTAACAGCCACGGCAGACCTCCACGGACGCCCACACAAAGGGGAGAGGAACATATCTCCCACGCATGTGGCGCGGACGAATCCGGTTTGACTCCGTGTTTTGATACGGGATAAGGTAACCCCATCGGGAGCGGGCACGTCGTTCGGGACGGATCATTGTTTGAAGGTAGTTGGACCGCGGTACGCGTGGGAGATATCGAAATTCTGCACGCAGAAGCGGACGGGTCCAGCACAGGAGATCCTGGTGAACGGGGACGTTCTGGTAACGCTCCACCACACCGGCGAGCCGGGCAAGATTCTCTCCATATTGGATTTCGCCGAGTGTTCGGAAGAAGGCCACGTCGAAACGGAAGTTCGCCGGAATCGGGCGCTCTGAGTACGTGCGAAACATGCGCATGTGCGCTACGCGAACCATGGCCGCTCGGGCGGAGTTGTGCGACTGACCACGATGGTGGACGAGCGCGTTGGTAGGCACGGTAATCCGGTAATGCCAGTCGAACGTCACCGTCATCCAGACGTGCACGCCTCCTGGGAGGTGACCACTGCCATCGGCATACGCCTCGACGAGGGAACGATTGGTCACGCCTTGCGGATGAAACCACGGAGCCCGTAAGAACGGTGTGGGATTGCTGCGAGGGTCGACGTTGTCGAGTTCGTCATACGACGCCCACGCGCCCGCATACGGGTTGACTACCGGTTGGACCGGAACAGCAGGAGCGATCCAGTTCCACTGCGGTACAGACGCCGGGGGCGGAAGTTGACCACCCGTCTGGGGAAGAGGAGCCGTGTGAAATCCCGGATTGACCGGTTGCGGAAACGGAACGCCAGCGGAAGACGGCTGTGAGAGAGGCACTCCAGAGGAGGAAGGGTGTGAAGGCCCAGCGAAACCACCAACGTATTGGTTCTGAGACCCGCCAGGCGGTTGGTTGCTACCCTGATTCGGGTTCGGCATCGCGGGAAGCGCGCGAGGAAGAGACGAAAGCGCTGGAAGCGAGAGAGAAGGGAGAGCGCGCCGAGGTATCGGAGGAGACACTACCGCAGTACGCGTGGAGAGGGGTGGACCGGAGTCGCCGTTAGAAGAGACCGGGGAGGCCGGATTGGAGACCGTCATGCCGACGTGCTTAAATACACTCCAGAGGAGGAAAACGAAATCGCTCGCGTGGTCGTCTCGCACCCTAAGGAGGGGGAAATGTAGTGCAACGCGATTGCGGGACTCCTTCGCTGATGCGATTCATAACATGCACGGCGATGCCGGGAGGTGGTGGCACACAGTATGAGTAACTGGTGAGATCAGCCCATTCTTGGGTATACTTAATATTAGAATTAGTGTTATGAGGCGCACGGCTTAGCCGGTGGGTCACACACGTGTGGGAAGTTTGCACCCATTAGTTGGGGTATTTTAGATGTTTATTCTAGATATTTTCGCTACACCGCTTGACAGTGGGTTGGCACTCTACACTACTTAGTAGGTTGAGCTGCACCCATTGTCGGGGAAGTAAACGAACCAACCGAGTGTTCGGCTCTGATGTTTCACCCTTGGTGACCGATATCCTCCTCCCGGAGAGTCGGCACCTTGTGCAGGGCTCATCATCCGCCTCGCGGCATCATTAACACCACTACCGCTTTCGCGTGTTTACTTTGTGTGTGTTTTCTTTATTTCTGTCCCTGTTATACAGGTAGCACTACTTGGTGTACCGGTGCATACCGTTGGTGGCTCGACACACTCGCGTGGGCTATTACCGCTCTCGCGTGTCATCGCCACACTCGTGGGTACCGCGTGCTACGCACGTGACGCTACTGCCGACTTGTGTCGTGTGTTCTCTACCGCTGGACGCTTCTTCTTCGCCGCTTCGCTCTCTCCATTACTTGGGAAGGGTCGACCCCGGTCTTACACCCGGCATTGCCGTATCGTACCTGTGGGAGCGCTTTACTGCTGTGCTCGCCTCTTGAGAGAGGGTCTGAACCGCCTTTGCGTGTCTTTCCCCATCGCTGGGTTTTGCACAACACTGCGGACCCGGCTCGTTCGCCTGAGCCACCGTTGACCTCATAAACAAAGGTATGTAGGAGGGACCCCGAAAATACTATCGTTGACGGCAACCTCCGCGCATGAAGATAACATATCATAGAGGCCTTTTTTTCTCACGTCTCTGCAGAGTAGGATATATTGGTCAATAGGATAGAAAAGAAGAGGAGAATAGAAGTTCACATATGCTCATGTTAATCCTGGAGCTGGTGCCCACTGCCTGTGGTTTTCTCAAAAAGTAACTACAACTTATTACAGAGCAATTCCACATCTTGATATCCCTTTGCTCGTCATTCGGAAACGTTACACATCATGAGCTGTTGTAACCTTGTCAACTGGGCGAGATGCTTCGATAATTATTTCTTCAACTGGACTCCGGGCAAGATGCTCGAGAAGGATGGCTCGAATGTCGAATGTATAGACTCTATATAAGAAGCGTCGTTTGCTCCCCAGGGTTCTATCTCCTTGTCTTCCCAACACATCCCGCATCATCTCAGAACTCATCTGATAAGAAAGTTGCTGCTCTCAACTTTTGACATGATGCCCTTCTCTCTCCAAGCCTTTTTGGCAGCTCTCATTCTGTCCCTTTCCGTTGTGAGTGGGATTAGTATTTCCGATTCACTCCTCGTGGCGGCGGATAGCATCAAAACAGATGTTATTCAGAAGGACATTCATTCAGGAAGTGTGCGCCAGAAAGCTGCGTTTGATGGCTCTGCTTTTGGAGAAGATAGCGGCCTCGATCTTTTCAATACGTCTATGCGGTTGGCTAGATGTGCAACTTTCAATGACCAAAACAACATAAACAGCTTCAACGCAGCGAACATCGCCAACACAGGTGCCACGATTACATACACGGCTGGTAGGAACAACAATGGTGTAAATCCGTTCCAAGTCCAGGCAACGCAAACTACCATTCGTGTGACACAAACCAGTTACGATGCTCGACTAGGCTCAGGTCCATACAACGACGGAACCCCGCCGGGTTGACACGCAATGCTTAACCAAGTAGGAGGGGATGTTAATGGTGTTCATCGCGGACATCTCGGGCCAACCCGCCTCGGAGGATCAGGTCTTGATGTTCGAAACATTGTGGCGATGTATCAGCGTGTGAATATCCGCCATCTCGCAATTTGGGAAAGAATGGTGAACGCCGCTTTCGACAATCAACTCGTTCCGGAGCCCGACTGCATTGACTATCGTTGCATCGCCTACTACACGGAGGGTAGGGATAGTCCGAGCAGTATTCGTTCTTCGGCATGGCTGATTCGCAACGGTAATCGACGATTATGGTTTGATGTGCAAATTCCCAATGAGCCCTTCAATTCTGGGGCGGCAACGGACATTCACTGGGACGACACGGCTAATATGTTCCCAACATTGAACCACCGTGGACGCCCGTAAAGCGTCTCCGTTTGGAGGTTATCATAGAAGCGGCATCAGTTTATAGATATTCATGATGAAGACAAAAGCTTTTGCGTAGCCCGTGAGAGCTAGATGAGCAACTACTGGTCATCGCTTCTACATCGTTTTAGTTTCTTCTAATAAAGCAGTCTAAAGAGTGAGAGGCGTGGTTTTATTTGTCTCACTCTTGAAGGTAACACTGTCCAAGGATATTCCTGAGAATTTCTTCGTCAAGTGCAGCTAGAAAGGGCACGAGAACGCTCAGTTTGGTCCCGAGCCTTCAGACATAAATTTGCGGTTGTGTAACAGGTTATGCACGAAGTTGATGTAATCATACCAGCGTAATGACGGTTTTCAATTCAGTAGCATAAGACATATAAAGTTTTTGAGTGCGCGACAAGAAATATAAACTTCAGACAAAAAGAAGAAGGGGCCAAAATCGTTTTGATTGTGGAAGTTAAGCCAGCCATGGTTTGCTCCAGGACTGGAAATTGGAAGCCAAAGTGCTCATCCGTAAGAAGGCTGTTGCGTAGACGATATCGATATCTAATGCCCACTGCATGCACTACGCCGTAATGAGTTATCGATAAAGTCATACCTTCAGTGACACAACCCCGTAGATTCTAATTTGTTCACACGGGCTTTATGTCATAATCCAAGAAATCATGATGATCATCATGGTACACTGCTTCCAGCATGATTCCTCATAGGCAACTACCTTTGTATAAAAGCAGTCTGCTTAACAAGCAACGGAAAAGCTGCAGAAACTGATGGCTGGCATTTCCATCTGGTATGGAAATGCTGCCTTGCACGCAACGATTGACTCATCTCGATTTGGTGCGAGGAGCACCACCGTTGGACAAAATCATCATGGTGATGCGTGGGAATCACGACGGTACACGAGAATCATGGCCATTCGCGGTCCAGAACCGGTCCCGGCTGGGGACTTCTGAGTTCAAAATCACTTCATGAAAGTAAAAGGCCATTGAACATGTGGCAGGGCGGCTTTAAACTGCGGTCCACAGAACAGCTCAGATGAACGAAGCTCCTCAAACCGAATCCACTTGTGCTTAATTTATGTCTTTGAAATGACAGCTCATTGTACCCTTGGTATCTGATGAGAACTCTCATTCTTTGTCGTGGTCCAAAGTTTTGTCTTCCACAACTAAGGTGTTACTGCCTACGTCGTGTCAGAGAAGTAGATACTTCTCTCTCGTTCAGGAAGGCCAAAATCTTCTTGGGCCACGGTCACATTTCTAACACTTGGAGAGCATGAGCTCTACGGGGCATGCTCATCGCAAGTCACCAACAAATGGCAAATGACATCTGCGTATTGACATTCGAAATGCAGCCTTGTCGCAGTCAGAAGTAGTGGTGACTCAGATGGAAAGAGTTTTTACAACACTATAGGAAGACAGTTGAGCATTGCGCATTGTCTAAAGCTACAAAGGGAGCACACTACAGCTCTATCGCGAAGGAAGGGGTTAGGATGTGGAGGATTGCGAACAGCAGCTCTCGAACCGCAAACTCGCACATACCAGGGGTACGCGATGAGAGCATTTTGTGTCGGTGTCCGGAGTCAAAACGTGTTCACCTTGGTGGTCCACGACGTTTTTTCAATTTTGGACCATTGGCGTGGTGAACGCCAAGCTTCGCCTCGAGTCAAAGCCCCCCACAGCGTTGTCATCATCATCACGAAACCCCCCCACACTGAACCCCAGCCACGTCTTCCCGTGCTTGCCCGTGCCTACCCGCTCATGGGTATATCCTCTATCTGCAGCCCAGCGTTCAGACCTCATTCCACGTCTACAAGAAGCTATCATCAAAGGGAGCACTCGCTATCTTCTCTCCCGAAAGGGCAAGGCACATTCAGATGAAGCGTGTTGCGCTAGTCAGCACATGACATCAAATTGGCGTGGCTGTTGATCAATCACGCTACCTGTACTCCCGTACTACTCACCCCGCTATTCGAACCGCCACAACCTGGAGGAAAGCTCCAACACACCCCATGCCTCTTGCTCGAAGCTTGGGTTTTGATGGGTCAGTTTTCACAAGCGTCACCATCGTTTGTATCTCCCGCACCGTCACTTGGATTGAACTCGGTGGAACTAATGCTTGTTTTAGGCTCGGTTCGTTCCGCTCGGAAACCCAAAACATCCTGATTCTTCTTCGGTGATTGAGCAAGCTTCATTTTCTGGAAAGCCTTAGAAAGAGACGGCGACAAAGGCTCGCACTTGTCATTGATGCTGGAAGAAGTGTTGTTTGAAGATGTGATCGATTGAACATTGGTTGTTCCTGGGGTTTCGTCTAAATCTCCGTGAAGAGAAGAATTTATCGAAGAAGGTGTCATCTGGTTTTTCGTCTTCTCATCTGGTTGCTCTGTCTGTCCTTGATTTGCCTGTATGAGTTCTTCACATTCCCTTAAAAAGTCTTGGGACAGACGTTCAGAATCAAGGTATACACTGTTTGGCTCCTCGCTTTCATCGAAGAAGTTTAACACTTGCTCAAAGTCGGCAATGTCAACCCGAGCCTCTCTCACAGGGTCGCCGGACATCCTCGAGTATTAAGGCGAATAGGGTTTGCTTCAGAGATCGTTACGAGCGTACTTCCGTTCGAACAGTGGCTTGAATAGAAATATGTGTGATTGAAGATAAGATGTAGAGAGAACTAGAGATGGGTTGTCAAATTTGATGAAAGCCATGGTGTGCATCATATACCCACAATCGGCTTCAAAGGCAGCGTCGACTTCTCCAATACGTATCCTGGCCGTGGCAGAGTTTTATGTCGGTACTTTTTCCATTGGGAAGATGTGTAAGTTTTTTGTAATCTTAATGGTCGTCGTTGAGCTGGCAGGCTAGCGTCAACGAGCTTCCGTCTGGAAGCTTATTCCATGTTCGTCGAAGAGCACAACGTCCCACCTTTGTCGGCGCAGAAGTGGAGACAGAGATTTTTTGTATGGCTAATGCGGTTACACGCAAAGGGCGTCGATGACATAAGATTGCTTTTTAGCATCCATTGGAACCACACATCGTGCTTGGCTGTGAAGAGAAGCGCGAGGAATGTAGGAAGCTGGAACCTGACTAAACGGGATGAGGTCCTGCAAACCGCGTTGGAATGAGAAACGACTCTTGCTGCACCTTCGTAGATGCTACCGATTTGATCTCCAGCAACACGGGCGGTGGGAAGTTGGCGTCGCTCGGTATGAACCGTATACTCGCGAGAAAATAATCTTTAGCACTCTTGTGGTAGAGGGTTTTTCTTGCGAAAACTGCTGGAGACTTAGTAGAAGCATGCGGAAGAGATGAGGCTTGATTTCCTCCTCCACGAGGGAAAAGCTAAGCTTTCTGCATCGAACAGACATGAGAACCGGTACGTATCCTTACGCATCCGGAAACCGTTGGAAACCGGGCAGCAAAGCATTGATCGTTCAACTGCTCTTGAACCTGCTTTTTGTCCCTCCACAGTTCTGCCCGTCTCTAAATACGATGGTACCCTTGTATAACGTACAATGCTTTATGATGTTGAATAGTGAACTGTATTCTTCGGTAGCTCTGAACGGGCGCTATGGTATGATCAAGATGATGACCAACGGGTTAGTGTCACTAAGTGAGTACAAGGGTAGTGCTGCCTAGGCTCGCAGGTTGAATATGAGCGAGAGAGAGACATCTGGAATTGAAAAATGTGTATAACCGTTCAATCTGCAATAATCTCTCTGCCTCTGTCTCATGTTGATCGAGAAGAATCCCTCATGTGAGACAAAGTCATTCGACCCCCGCACGATACACAAATTGAGACATGCACACGAGAGCGTTCACGCACTTCCCTCATCGTTCCTTGTCGCCGTAATCGAATGCATTACGATAATGGCATCTAACTCCCAGCAAATTTATCACACCTGTTTTAGTTTCTTGTTGAGAACTGTCCACGGCCTGCAGCGCAGAATGAGGCAGCGCCTATCGATTCTAGTGTCGGAGGTATGACAGGCAGGTTTCCCATTGATATCTTATACGTCATACCGTGCTACCACCATAATGGTGGTAGCAGGGTATGACGTCGTGTTCAAGTCGAGAATCACAAAAAAAATCGTTTCGCAGGTACAAGGATACCGTAAAAAGGTATCCTTAAAGATATCTTCGTTTGCTCGGCCTGAAGCCTTGAACCTATGTGATAAGAAGCGGAGAAGCGGCTCGATGGGTGATGCAGCCTTTCGACCTGGTCCAACTTGCGTCAAAGGCTCTCTCCTTGCGGCACTTATCTTACGTGACCCTCCAAGATTCCCACGACGCTTGGAGAGCAACCACCACACGTACCCCTGGTACCGGCGCACTGCACAGCAGTGCCTACGGTGCATGGTTCCATGGAAGCTGTTATGTCTTTGCGCTTCCTTGACAACTCAGGTCTTGGCAGGAATGCGAGGAATCTGCCCTATCTACCAGGGTACTAACGTCGCGAGCGACAGATGGGGCGATGCGGTGTTGACCGATGACTTGGTTGCGACGTCGCGCTGACCAAACTGAAGCTCATCCGCCAACGTCAGCTTGCGCACTCATCTTTCGGGCTGCTCTCTTTCGGGTTGCTCTCTTTCGGTTGCACCTAACTTGAAGGTCGACGTTGTTCGGCGCGGAATCCTAGCACAGGCGCTGACATCGTAATACCTGCCACTGCGATTCTCCAGCAGATAATCCTCAAACACCGAGCCCGGCCGCCAAGAAAGGTCGCCCGACTTTGTGCGAGCCACGTAGAGATCGAAGTCGCCATCATTGTCAAAGCCAATATCCGCGACAGAAACAACGCCATTTCGCTGAGCTTGAACGGTGCCACCAGACGTCAGATGCGGAGCTGCCAATACGTGATGACCTCCATGATGCCATCGTTGTCTAAACCAGTAACGGTTGCATACCAGTTGATGTCGTTGGCAAAACCGCCCTTTAAGGAAAGTAGCTTGAACGTTTTGAAGCCGGCATTCTCGTAAGCGAACTGAGTAGCGCCAGAGCGCGGCCTGGCGGTGGTGAAGATGACATCCGACCAGAACGGTGCTGCGGGCCGCCGTCGGCGACCGACTCATCGTGGTGCTGCGCGGCGGGCGGCGACACGGCGCTGGCGGAGTGGGCGGGCGGCATGTTTCCGATTGGCTTCCAGCTGGATGCGCTGTGGCGCGTCGGCTCGCACGCGCCGCTGCGCCGGCCGCCACAGGTTGTGCGCCTCGTGTTCCGCGCCACGCAAGCCAAAGCCGCCGCGCGCGCGGCGCGCCACAGCGCGCGCGCTTGTCGACTCGCGCATGCCACTGTACCGCGCCACGCTGGCGGCCGCGCGCCGTCCGTGGCCGCGCGGCGTGCCGGCGCGCGTGCGTCGCGAGCTGTTGGCCGTGCGGCGGGCGGGCGGCGAGGAAGGCGACGAGCAGGAGGGAAACCTCGCGCACTTGAACAACGGCCGCGCGTTCTGCGCGCTGGCGCGCTTCGAGTTTGTGCACGGGTGGGGAACGAGGAGGGCGTGCAGACCGCGCACTTGCATGGCTTGGTTGGCGTTTCTGCGGGCGGCAAGCACGTCGATTCGGCGCGATTGCTGCCGGGCTCTACGGCTGTGGTGCAGCTCGTGCCGGGTATCGTGGGCGCTTGGTTGTTTCACTGTCATGTCGACGACCATTTGCACGCCGGCATGGAGGCGGTGCTCGCCGTGCGGCCTGCCGCAGACGAGAAGGAGAAGACCGCGCCATTCGTGCCGACTTCGTGCCGCGTTTGCTCATGCTATTTTGGTAGCAAAGTTAGGGCGGTGCAGCGTCCTGTTCGTTGCGCATACCAAGGGTAGAAGGCTAACTTACAAGGGTATACGAAGGTAGACTGTTATTTGCAGAGAGAAATGCAAGAAAAAATCTCCTGCTCAAACCTTCATGCGACAAGAAGTGAAGCGGCTCGATGGATGATGCATCATTTCGTGCTGATCCAGCTGCGTCTAGAGCGAGACACTACAGATAAGGGTCTCTCCATGCTACACTCACTGGAGCCCTGGCAGGGAACTGTCCGACGAGGTGCAAAAAGAGCAACACCCACACGTACTGTACAGCAGTGCCTACGGTGCATGATCCCATGGAAGCTGCGTTGCCTTGGCAACTCAGGTCTTGGCAGGAATGCGAAGAATCTGCCCTATCTACTAGGATACTAACGTCGTGAGCGACAGATGGGGCGATGCGGTGTTAACCGATGACTTGGTTGCGACGTCGCGCTGACCAAAACTGAAGCTCATCCGCCAACGTCAGCTTGCGCACTCATCTTTCGGGCTGCTCTCTTTCGGGCTGCTCTCTTTCGGTTGCACTGAACTTGACGTTCGACGTCCTGCTAACACCGGCCTCAACGTACTCCTCGGAGATGGTTCTCATTAATCTCAAAGCGCAATATGTCGACCTTATCGTTACCATGCTGTCTGGCGTCGCTGAACTATGTCTTTTTGGTGCCGCCCTGGCTTTTAACAGATACGCCGAATGCGACGCTCTCAAACGTGGCAAACAGGTTAGCGTACGTCGTCATAGCGCGCGAACCAAATTTCTTGCAGTATTTGCTATGGTTGTCTTCATCGTTCTGGAGGTTATCTTGTCCTCTTTCAGTGATCCTGCCTTCTCTCGCGAGGAACAACGCCGTCCTTGCGTCGCCGTTGACAGGCTTGACGTAAGAAATGGTTCTAACTATAATATCAACACTGATTCCATCTTGATTACATGTGCTCGTGTGGATGGGGATGCAATCTTTCAACGCGTTGGTAATCGTAGTCTCTCCGACACTGATGTGGTTTGCGGCGACTCTGATGTGTACAAGTCTGTTGGCGAAGGTCGTGTGCAGACCCCAATTGATGCGAATCAAAGCCAATCGTGCTCTGATGAAGGGTTTGGGTGTATATTCTCCGAAATTAGCGGACGAGAGTTCCGCTTCTCCGAGCTCCTTTTGGAGGACGAGATCGAATTTCTTATAGCCGATAGAACTCCAATTACATATCTTGTCACTACGTTGTTCTTCGATATAGACAAAAGCCAGGAGGGCGAGTTAGGGCGGCGTGTGATCAATGCGTTCGGCGATGGTGTTACCGACCCACAAGAACTGCGTCGAAGAATTTTGTTGGGAACTGAAGACACCATTTGTCCATTCTTCCTCTTAAACGACGCAACCGAGGTTCCGCTAGGCCTAATTTGTGTCATCGTTGCAACATGGGTTCTTTCTGTGATTGCATTCGTCTCCACCTTACTTTTCAGACGCCAAATCTTCTATGACATGGGGGATCCGCTGCACTGGGCACAGCGCACGTTTAGACATGTTGACGAACCCATTTTAGAGAACCCTGTCGTTACGAGCGTTTACGAACACGGTGAACGACTCATGTACGTATCGAGTGCGTCATCAGAGGAGTACAATTTCTTGCGAAGAGTGAAAACAAGTTTGCGCGACTGGCTCAAACGAGACAGAGCTCCAGTGATTGACAGGTCAGTTGAGGAACAGTCCGTTTAGCGCTGGTCGAAATGAGCATACAGCTGCCGCGGGTGCAATCACGCTTTCAACACTGAGAACGAGAAACGCATCCTATCGCGATCGCGCACGACATCATATCGGTTACAAGGTTCTCTCCAAACTTCCTCGGCTACTCCGCTGTTTTCCGAAGCGTTGTTTCAAAATGGAAGTGTGCATCTGGAACAACTGAAGCACAGTCCTACTACGATGGAACGTGTATTTGTCGCCTTGAGCTCGGTTAGCACAACTATGCGAGACAGATGCTGATCTCGACGGGTATGTGTGAACGCCGAACTATTGTGAGAATGAAAACGAAAAGAAGGCATACGATCGTAAGGTGTGGATAAATTGGAACAAGCAGACATCAGAAACGAAAACAGGAAGTCCATGACGCTAGTTGGGTTTACAAATGTTGTGCGACCGTTGATGGGCTTAACGCGTTCCATAGTATCTCTCATAAGATGTTCGTTTGAGATTGCTGAGATCTTACGCCGCATGCAGTTCCTTGTCCGCAGGGTTCTCATCTCTTTGGGCGTCTCGCATATGTTGCAGACACTCAAACTTGGCGTTGGAATACTCCACATCACGTTTCCTGTCATCATTAGCTGTTTGTAAACGCGTGTCACTGGTTTCGTCTCCGTCTTTGATCTCAACCAACTTGGAACGTTCGTTTTTGACAGATAAAAGAGAATCAGTTTTGATTGTAAAAGTTTGATCACTAATGAATGTTGGTGACACTTCATTCGATTCAGCTGCATCTTCAAGAATTGATGAAATCAGCAAAGCAGGTATCTTGTTACGTTGGATGTTTTGTTTTTCTTCATTTGTTTGTAAGTTGGCTTGTGGTGGCAGCTGTTCGCACTCCGTAATGAAATCATGATACACAGGTTCAGGAACAAAACGAAAACTGTTTTTGAGTAGGTCTTGCTCAAGGTAGTTGAAAATTTGGTCAAAGTCCGAGAAGTCGATGACCTGTTGTCCAATATGTTCCGTGGACATGGTAAACAAGAAGTTCCAAAGTTGGCGAGCCCTTTCTCTGCGATTGTGATCAAGAAGCGAACAGGGCACTTTCATACTGAACGGAACGAAGAAGCATTGAAGTCGAGTTTGAACCCGTTTGGCATCAATGTAGACTCGTACTGGGTCAAATGCATTCTGTGCTAGGCACGAAGGCATGTATGATCATAACGCGGGATACGAAAGCATGACTTCATGTTTGCGAATGCAACCTGTGATGTGTAGAATCTGCGTCCTGCGCATATCGCGTTTGTTCTCCAGGGAGAGTGCTACAAAAACGCAGTGGAACAGTGTTTTGCTGACAAACCTGCACTCAGCGCCGCTATGATAAATGGAGAACATCGTTTCGAGGCGATGTTCGAACTAAGTTGCAAGACTGCACGAGGATCGATGAATGCATCATAGTACAACTCAGAGATGGGCGTCGAATCACCGCACAAGAGTGAGAAACAATCTTTGACAAGAATCTACATTTATGCGCAAACTTCTTTCTCATTCTTGGCCATCGATTTGCGGCCGATCTCCACTCTTCATCGTCCACACTGCTCGCGAACCGAGAGGACGTGGTCCAAAACAAGAGCAGAACAAGCAAGCAAGACCGTAACTTCATAGTATGAACAAGCCATGGGGATGTGGATGCAAAGAGGAGGTGCACTGGCTACGAAGTATATCATTCACCTCTTGCCGCACCTATTTCCCCACGCCTTGCTTCACACCCACCGTCTACGTTCCACATCCAACATGGTCTGGACCAGCTTGGATCCGCTTGCACCGAAACTTTCATTTTGTTTTCGTCGAATCGCAGCTGTTGCCCGGCTTGTCGACAATCGACGGGGACGATTTACACAGATTAGCTTCTTCCTGCCAACGGGGAACCGCCATTACAAGCGTGACCGCTGTGTGGTGTACAGGGTAGATTTGCATCGTTCCATACTGACCGTAAGAGGTGTACACCTCTTAGGCTCAGTTCGGAACGACGCAAATCTACCCATCACGTTCCGGGTCGTCTATCGTCGTCCCATCAGAATACAATCGTCGTCGTCCTTTGCCGATATCGAATTCAGGGGGGTGAATAAAAAACACATACCCGGTGTGAACCGTTGCAGTCTGTGGCAGTGCCACGCATACTTCGACATTTTCATTCAGATATCGATATTCAGATATCGAAGAATGAGATCGGCAATGGTGGGAGCGGGTGAGTGAAACGAACTTCCATCACCATAGTTTACAGTGGCGATGTCAAAAGCTCTGTATCTGGGCTCACCGGCGAGTCCGGTTGTCAGATGATAAGATCATGAGATAGGTTTCAGATAAACACGTTCAAACGCGTGTAGCCCTTGCAAGCAATTACTTACTTGTTCTATGATCGCTGAGTTGTCGGTCTTGATGCCGCTTTACACTCTTGTGCGGCGGACGTATCATGTTCCAAACTCTAGTAAACATTGACGGGGAAGCGCATGAGATTCATCGCGAATGACAAGGTTTTGCTTGAAATCCGTCGTGGACGGTCTTGTTTCGTGAGCGGCGACCTCGAGTCGGAGCGAGCTTGGTTGGAAATCTCTGTACCCACTACCCGTCATGATCCATAACAGGTCACTTTGCAGATTTGCTTGCGGCTAACCGTCGGCCCAACACGCGAGCGCATCTGAAACTGTCTCCACTACAGATTATTGATATTGTTCATCACTCCTCAGTGAGGAGTCCTCACGGCGTGAAAATTTCGCCACGCGTAGCTTGTCATTTGCATTTCTTGCTGGGTTGAGAATCGCATCAGTGAGTGTTACATTTTGGCAGTGCAACAAGTCTCGAGACAGCAGCTCACAGAAAGCAATTGAACTGGTCCAATACGAGCCATGTGACTACGTGCAGCTCACTGACGTTGTCGAGCACATGCGGAATCGCTCACCAGGCCGTTGTCAAGTTGTCAGCGAAGACCCCGCCGTTCGCATCCGCATTGAAAACGATTCACGCCCTGCACGACGCACGAACGTTTCAGCGTGCTTGCATTTCACCGCCTATGACAACCGGTACAAAAACGGCCACGATGCTCGACGCGCTTCTTCATCAACCCCACGGTCTTGCAGGCTTCATCTTCATTCCTCCCTAGTGCCACAGTACCACATTCTCGGCGAGAAAAGCATGAACCATCCTTCACAAAATTTCATCAATGATGCGCTTTGGGATATGGACATAATGCATTCCAATCGGCAACAAGACGACGTTCTTTCGAATGCTTTTCTCACAGAAGAAGGGTTACAACAGGCTCTTCAATCTCTGGAAGTCTTCAAACAAGCTATCATTCATCAAAGTTCCACCTCCAACACCGTGCAATCTGAGCATGTCGGCCAATACCAACAGCCGCCCGCACAGCTGGGGACCCCACAACAGACACACCACCCAGTTCAAACCGATCATGCTTCGTATGCGAGCAGTGACATGCCGACCAACCGAGATGTTTACAGGACGTACAGGAGCTTGCGCACGAATACCATCAGTCCGCATGTTTACTTCCATGGGGAAAACACGCATATGGCTCGCAGCAGTTCTGGGAACCATGGTAAGCGGTACTTGAGTGGAAGAGCCCGCTCGGTGGAACAACGTGGTCAGAGACATCCTCCCAAGTAATGAGCTGGTCTTCGTGAGTAGTCGGTAATATCTTCTGGCGCAGATAGAATAGGCTTTCTACCACTTTGCACGACGCTCCGATAAACAGACAACAGCGGTTTTCTGTTCAAAGCGCGCGTGGAGGCCGACTGCCGATGAAAACCTTCTTGTGGATAAGGCCGCTAATAAAACAGTGTTTGACCTCGCCTTCGCTCTGTAGCTCAACAGCACGTCTCGTGCGTCTCGATACAATTCATGATGATGAATGCTCTAGGAAAACAGCTTCCTGACAAAGTTCCGCCATTCATCAGCTTGCATCACATCTGCTTTCTTAAGTGCAAGTGAGAGCAGCATCGTATGTTCAATCTTTCCAGCCTGTACCCATATCCTACCATTCACGCCGACTGCGCTTTGAAACGGAACACGTCCAAGCATCCGCAGAACCGTTTCATCCCGAACCAAGTTTTTGGCCATTCCAAGTGACACCTGAACAATGGTTCCGCTTTGAAGCTCTCCATACAAGGTCTCACCACCAGACCAACTTTTTGTGCTCCCCGGTTCGATGCAAGACACTTCAGTTTCCATGTTCTTCGACGCCCTTATAACGCGACAATAAACCAGGGCGCCAATGGTCAAATTCGGTCTGTTCTTTTTGGTAGCACCCTCAAACGCAAGCATTGACAAAGTCGCGGTGTCACTTCCATTAATATCCAGACGATATTCTTCTCCGAATCGGTCTTGAATGATGCCGATGACTGGATCTTCCAACGCTGGCACGTAGCGTTTCTGATTATTTGCGACCCAGAGCTTGTTGCGATTCGGTTCGTAGCGTATGTGTCCCGCCTTGCTAGCCAGTAGATCTGAGCTCTTCTGGGTGACTCCGCCTCCCACTCGAATTACGGCTTGGGACGCTTCGGGGATGTTGAGGATGGTGGCAAGCTTCTCACCTGGTAGAATCAGAGATCCTGGATCGCCCTTCAACTTCAAACCCGAGGATTTCGCCGCCATCCTCAAAGCATCTATCTACCTTCGTATACTTAGTGAGACAAAGTTTGTGTTAACAAGTTGTGGTACTTCCCTTCATATCTGCTGGGATTGAAAGAGACAGATATCCTGCATAATTACATAAATAGGCTTTTCATGACACAATTAAAAGACAATTGTTTTAAACGAATCGGATCCTTCCCAAGGCAACCTCAATGAAGTTTCCTCTGCTACAGGCTCGATGGTTTCCGCGTGCTAATACAGGACTACCCTTGTCGAACACAATGGTGTCCTTTCATGAAGTTGTTGAGCATTGAATCGGTCTCGATTCAATGCTCAACAACTTCATGAAAGGACAGCATTAGACGTCCACGACTGTCGTGGCGACACGAAAGTCATAAGGCAGTTCGTGGCGAAGAGATGAGATGGTGACGTGCAAAAGCCGAGGAGTTGCGCATGGCTGGAAGGGCGCGGGCAGTCTGCAGTCCGGCGCATCGGGAGTATACTTCGGATGGTCTTGAGAATCGGTCATTTTGGCGCGTTTACGCCTTCCGTGGCTAGCAAATGCCAGTATGCCATGCACAAGGCACCACTCTGCTTCTTCTTCTTCTTTAATGCGGACAGCATCCTCTAATTCCTAGGATGTAGTAAAACTATCGTTACAGAAAGTTTTCTCTCGTCAGAGAGGCCAACAATCTATGTGGGTGTTGTCTAATCAAGTCGGGAAGAGTAAGGTTTTGACGACCACTCTGCTTCTTAGTTCCCATTCTGATGACTCCTAGTAAGGCATGGGGATTCTCCTCTCATGAGAAGAACTGCTCGCCTCGTCAGTGAAGCATAATCCTCCCAGTTTTATCAAACTGGGAGACTTTATGCACTAAGGTTACCAAAAGCGGTCTCATGATTCTCCCCGGAAGACTGTTCCCATTTTACGCCGACCACTGCCCATCCATCGTTCTCCATTCCTTTGTTAACCAAGACAACCCGACCTTTTCTATCAGGTATGTCTTCAAACTTTTCTTCACTCCATAGCCAATATTTAGCTATCCCCTTAGCGGTCAGCAAATTCCATCTTACTCTCAATCTCCTTGTCAATCCATCTGTCACGACTTTCATACTCAGAATCACGACTACACTGACTACAAGCAGTACTATTCCCCAAGTGCTCCAAGTAGGAACCGTAACAAACTCATCATCCAATTCTACGTCCATATCTGTTAAACCGTCTGTGTTGATCGCTGTGATCATTCGAGTACATAATACGGCCAAAATGCCCAACTCTCGGATAGTGTGCATTCTGTTATTCCTTCCCAAAAGGAAAGGCACAGCTCGCATAACGTGCAGATCGTGAAATGTTACTCCCTTTAAAGCCGCCAACATGACAATTTGTTGCTCACCTCTTGTACCAGTGACATCGTCATTATACAGTCCCAAAACCGCTTTGTTTTCTGCAATTGGCACCAAACATGTTTGGAGGATGAAGTTTCTATCCCACTCCTCAGTCTCTTCATCTCTTACCCAATTCACCGCCGCGAGACATTCGATTTTCTTTCCAGTCTCAGTGCGGTAGAGTGCTGTGTAATGAGCCCACGGATTCTTGTGTGTCGAGTTTCCCGTGAGTTGTCGCTCAGATCCCTCAATTCTGTCGTCCTGGTTTATGTTCCCTGCCAAAAAGCTGTATTCTTCTAGGGCGCCGATTCTTACATCTCCCACTTCTTGGTGTGGAACTGTCACTTCTTCTGAGTGCGAGTCTCTTCCAACGTAGAGTTCGGACTGGTTCCATATATTCAATTTCTCTAAATCTGCTGCCCGAAAACTAGATTCTTCGAGAGCCTCATTGACTTTGATTTGCGTCGATCTGTTCCTAAAACACCGAGCGCCCCTTCCCGAGGCAAAAGAATGTGCCGAGTTGGTGAGGTTGAACGTAACTGGTGAGTACCAACGTTCAGCTACGCTGAAACAGGTCCCCTCTACCCGTTGCAGTGCACCACGCATTTTCACGATATAGCCTGGAGTAGCCTGAGAAAGCTGAGTCAAGCTCGAAGCTTGCCTCGACAATCGGAAAGTATCCGTCCTTGTCGTCCAAATGGACGTAGCTCCAGACGAGAAATCAAGCGCCATTTCCAGCACTGCGGTAGCTAACATAGTGAGAACCACAGATAAACGACTTAACGACCTGGGTTGTTTTCTGCCACGTCTAAATCGTAAACGCCAAAGTGAATCCGTGTGACAAAAGCCCGCTGTTTTCGTCAAGGTTTTGGACGCACTGTATCCAGTAACTGTGTTGAGCAACCATTCAGCTGAAGAACTTATCGTAAGGGAAAACAAAAGGTACTTTAGCACGTTGAATACTTTGGGGTCTATGAAGATAAACTGAACCATTTTAGACGTAGGTAGTCTGAGTAGTGTTTCACGAAAGTTATCATTTTCAGCTTAAAGAAACTTCCTCTGAACCTGTTTCTTATGAACACAACAGTTTTATATTCTGGACAGGGGGCTGGGGCTAGGGGTAGAGGTCGTGTTGGCCTTATGCACGGCCAATGGCTGTTGCTACACGAGTTTTCTATCATAATACAGTTTCGATCAATCGTCAGGGAAGAATGAGGTACGCAGAACTGTAGCTCGAAATGGGTGATCCCAAATCTAAACAGATAATAAGAGATGGTCGTATCTTTATTCCTTGCTGGCGGCAACATGGGATGATGTCAGTGACGATTGCTCCTCACAGTATCGACTACCAGAATTCGGCTTATGGTTCTTCTGTTCGACCATATCCTGCCATGTGATGGATGCTACAAACACTTGTGTCTTGGTTGATTCCATTTCTGCGTAAAGAAAAATCGCTTCGGGCACCATGCTTAAAAGGTGGTTAGTAGTTCACTTTCTCTAGACGGCGGTACTCTCCTCATATCAGAAACTGGAAAGTCCCCAAAATGGCAAGCTTCTTCTTTTTGGCCCCTGAAACTTTCAATGTGCTCAAGTATATTACCCTCTCCTTAGCCGTAAGTCTTGCAACTGAATTCCTTCTCGACAAAATATATGCGTACACTACGACGAGGAAACTCCTAAGGAGAGGATGGGTCTGTCCTCCAGAAGCACAGAGTCGAGTACGTGTCAGACGCGGTGTGAAATTTGAAACTTCTCGTGAAGCTTTCGTGCTCGTAACCGTACTGGCAGCCGTTAGTCTGGAGATGGCTCTGGAGTTTTCGACGAATGCCACATCAACATGGATAACTAGGTCAGCCACATTTAGGATGTCGAGACAGGCTTCGACAATAAGCCATGTTCGTCAGAGCAGTCCGGAGTACATTACCAGAATGCGCAATGCACTGGAAAGGGTAGAGGGAACATGCTATAGCATTGATGGAGAATGGTATTCACCAGTCCTGTTCAACATGACCGACTCTACTAATTTCTTTGCCACGGGAAGAGCTGCTTGGTGCCTTCAGAACTTTACACAACGCATTTACGCTACTGAAGTTCTTGAGCAATCCAGTTTCCATGTCGCAGATGTTTTGCATTTATGGAATGATTCACAACTTAGGATTGGTCGAGATGCAGAGGAATCAGAAGAAACTTTGCCTTATCAAGAAACATGGGATGTTAAAGTTGGCGTCCGTGAGAAGTATAGCTTCTTAGCGGTCAACTTTAGTATAAACGGCTTAGTAGAAGGATCTATTAGATCTTTGACGGGAAATAGCACGCACGAGAGTCCACGTGTTTTGGTCACTGCGAACTATACCACAGAAAGCGGAGAGACGTTCGAGTGCCTTGCACATTCAAAGTATATACAAGACGAGGAGACAGGCACATGGAAGAGAACGAATCCATTCATAGAAGTATGCTTGATACCAATTTCAAACGAGAGAATGGTTTTGGGGCTGTTCGATGATTATGATGGTGCGGACGATGTGTTTCAGCTTGTAATGACTGTAGCGCTAAAGGAAGTACAATCTTTTCATGATTTGAACTCTCTGCGAGCTGTGCCGTGGATGGTGGGATCAAATAGAGGATTTCATACGTACCGCGAGTTAGGCACTTTGGCAATACTTTGTAATCGGATGATCACCCAGATTTGCACAGCTGGATTCGGAGATGTATCTTTAGAATTTGGTGACAGACTTGCTACAGTGCCGACCTGGAGTAACTGGGGAATGCTGCTCCTCGGGATCAGTATGCTAGTGATTGTAAGTTTAAATCTCGTGATGAGCAGGTTGCAAAGAAGTTTGAAGTTAAGAGGGAATTTGGCAACGGCGAATGGGGTTGCTGAGCACTGGATACGACAAGAGAGAGATTTTGAAGAGTTCAACAGCAGACAACGAGTTTGTTTGGTTGCAGATAACAGACATAGTGTCCGTGATTGGGTAAGAATTGGGGTTAGAAGAGAAGAAGGTTTCGGGAAGGAAACAAGTCTGGATTCTTCCTCGTCTTGACTCAAGATTTGGTCTAGAAAAGAACCGGAGAAGAACCGTTATTCCTTTCGTTTCCTTAGAGACACACAATCCATATCTTCTATCGCCTGAGACATTGCTTCATAACATGACTTGAAACTTATCTCAATCATCAGGGATCACAAGTTCCGAAGCGCATGTTGTGGGACTCTTTTGTTTTGTTGTTCTGCTCAAACTTTTACAGCCTCAGCTATTTTCACAGACGAGAACACCTTAGAGGTTAATTCTTTTCCTAACACATAGCTCAGTGAGCGTAACACGGTACAAATCAGATTTGTACAGACAACCCTTGGTATAGTAATACCGCAGTAGTAGAATATCCAGGGTTTAAGAATCCGCCTTCTGGCTACCAGACTTGTAGCCCTTCTAACGTAGTCCATTCACAGGTTTTATGAATAAGGATATAACAATGGGAGCATCCTGAAACAGCAAATACACATTTTGTTCTACGCTCAAAGTCACGATTTGAGCGCACGACGTGACTTTGCGCTTGCGATTGGGTTGAATTCGGTCAGCGGGCTTGCCCCACAGACCGAGTTCTGCTCTCGACGCAAAACATTAGTTTAAGCGCGCGTACTCTTCGGTAGTGAATATCGATTGGCTCCTCTCGCTGCGCATTCCCCACTCTGTGCGTTCGCTTCAGAATGTGTGGTGATCTTTGAATGGACGACTGAAAAGAACTCTTGAAATGACTTTTGATTTACTTCGGAGGTTTTCGTTTTTGTTCTTTCAGGAAGTCATCTGCATTGCAAATATACAAAAGCACACAATGCAGTTTTGTGCGTTTGGTGTTTCAGGATGCTCCCAATATCAACTGCGCCACACAAAATCTTAAATCCTCATACAGAAAGCCATTTTTGAAACATGCAATCCTTAATAGACGCATAGACATTTTTGAATTTAAAATTGGATAGGCTCGCCTAAATAGCAAGACAATGATTTTGTAGTCTACAACACCATTGCCATGCTCCAAGTTGTAGCAAGCCAAGCCTGCCATCCTAGGCTGCAGTTCGCAGTATATCGTCGTTCTTTCCCGTGAGTGATGGACGCTGTTCATATTGCAGTAGTTGAGGCCTATCTTCGCTACAAGAATTTACACGTTACAAGAAAATAGATGTTGTCCACCCCTTCCATCCGTATATCGAGGGTTGTCTGTAGTCAGCAGCCAAGTTGATAGGGCAAGCATTATAGGTGCTGGGGATCCTTAGCAAAACCGCACGCGATACGAGTAATAAGCGTATCACGCTCATAATGAAGAAGAAGAAGCTATTTTCACTCATGTATTTTTGTGAATATATGCCTCTTCAACTATTGGCTTTATCGAACTCATTGGATTGCGCTAGTTATGCCGAAACGGCATACGTAAGATCAATGGCCCCTATCGACATGTGTCCTCTAGATACTCTGTATAGTGCAAATCCCACCCCGTGCACACCACCAATCCATTTTTGAGAAAGCAGTTCGTGCAACCGCCCAAGGATAAGAACTTGTCGTCAGTCCCCTAGTTTCCGAGAACAGGTGAGTTCTTCTTGGTTGCATCCTGATATGGGGACTACAAATAATTCTCTATCGAATTTGGCACATGTGTACACGGCAAGATGAAGAAGCTGTAATGATGTAGTTACGAGTGTTTCCCGAGCAATACTTGAATCATTCAAGTTGAATGTATGATCCGCATCAGTTCTCATTCTGGAAATGGTTAGCATTGGGATGCTACCTCACACAATTAAAAAATAATCGCTTTGAATGAATCGGATCCGTCGGACGGAACCCGTCCCGAGTTACGCGGCTACCATGCCCATTCGGCATTCCGATTGAGATTAGTTAACCTTGCTGAGGCGAAGACGTTTCCTCTACTTTTGGACTAGGTCACACTGTGACCGTCACAGTGCTATCCTTTCATGAAGTATTGAATCGAGACGTTTCGCCCCAATGCTGGCGTCAATATCTACGCAGACTACGTCAGCGCTCGTTCGTTCTACAAAAAGTGATGGAGACAAAACGAAATGTCAGTTTGCATCAGCTCAACAACTGACGAACATAAGAGCATCACACTTGGTCTCTACGCACGATTCTGGAATCTCCAACATTTACACTAGCAATTTACAACCGTACCTGTCGGCTACTTCAGAGTCTGACTGCCAAAATTCTCTGCTCCACAGTTTTAGCCTCATTCGAAGTCTTTGCCGGAAGCATGGATGACCTACAACACGATCGCACTGATGGCCGATCCCCAACCCCACTCCTATGACCTTTCCTATCATCGCAAACTTTGCCTGAAGCGGTTTACTCT
Organism: Gracilaria domingensis; assembly: GCA_022539475.1. Lineage (NCBI taxonomy): Eukaryota > Rhodophyta > Florideophyceae > Gracilariales > Gracilariaceae > Gracilaria > Gracilaria domingensis. The sequence continues at coordinate 46,420 of VCMS01000292.1, forward strand.
CCTTGATTACGACCCTTCTGCAGCCATATCCGTGGCAGCACCCGGGCCTTTTTTTGCATCTAAAGGACTCAGCACGTCGCTTTGAAGGCATCTTTTCAAAGCATTTGACAGTTGCCCGCTGTTAAACTTCTAGCAATTCCCCGCAAAAAAGAAAAGGTGGACACCCTCGTCCTGCTAATCTTCAACTACCTCTCGCAACGCCTTCAAGATGGAATTAGCCGCTTTTAGAGCACTTCAACTGACCTCCTCTATTCAAGAATGGCCACCAAACACGTGACTATGGCTTACACGGTGCGACCCCAAAGACACCAAGTGCCCAAATCCTGCTCCAACATGTAAAGCGTCTCGATGTTATTGACCACCTGGAGCTAAAACCTCTTCGTCATCCCAAGCATCAAGTTCAATGGCAGCCAAGTGCTTCAACCGCATTACCCGCACATCATGAGCTCTGGCTTCTGTTACCAAGCCACTTATCCCATAGCGCAGCCCTCTTCTCACCTTCTGCAACATGTTTCGTCCGGGAGCTCCGGCTCTTCTGTTACTTATGACTGACAACAACTTTCGAAGTACACTGCTCCTTGGCGTACTTGTCTCTTCTGCGGTTACATCCTCTTCTGAAACATGTTCCACATTTCTTTCCCACTGGTTTTCGTCTTCTCCACCCGACCCACTTCTCTGACGGAGAAATATCGCTCCAAGACGGCCAACAAGTCTCGAGCTCTTGCACAGAAGCCATTCAAGCCGCCCTATAGACCTAGGCTCATCTAGGTGTTCGGATCTGTTAGCACCATCACGAATCACGGCCTTCATTTCATTCTGCACTTTTTCCAATTCTTCCAAGTGGTTGCACATCAGCTTCGTCGAATGCTTCGCGCTTTTCAGCTGCTTATCCAGCTTCAGACAGTGCAATGAGGTCTGCTTCACCACAAGCTCAGCCATTTCAGCTCGCCGATATTCTCGCGCCCTCTGCCCGTCCTTAGCCTTCTTGGCCATCTGCACTACTTCTACTTCGGCCTCCAGCTCCTCCAACTTGTTCCCAAGATACATGTTCTTCCTGCGCAGCCCTCTATTCTCCGCCCGAGCTTCGCGCAGCTTCTGTGACAGTTTCACGTGCTTTGTTTCGTATTCGTCGCACGTATACTTCAGGTCACACTTCTCTCGCATTACAACCTGCAGAGCTTGATTTGCCTTGTCAGCCTGCTCCGAGGTTTCTTTCAGCCTACGTTCGAGGGAGCTAATTCTAGCCTCCTGTTCCTTCTCGTTGCTGATATTTCTGCAACTCTGTACGCCACCGAACTTATTCATGTTTTCATAAGCAGTGACTAGTTCACGCGTAAACACTTCTTGCGCAACGCTCAACGTCGCATTCCCCGTCATATCGCTGTTGGCAGTGGGCACGGCGAGATTATCGCTGGTTCTCATCTCGGTGTCCCGTGCATGGATCACAAGCTCCCTCCACGCGGTACGCACCAAACACTCAACCCTCTCTGAATCTTCTATTGCTGAAAACAATCGAGTTCCAGATATTTCTGTCTGATGTGTCGAAGTTTCTTCTTGTTCATTACCATCATTCTTCGCATCTGAACGACGGCAGTCTTCATCATGTTCTGTTTCGAAGATTGCCACCAGACTCTCAAAAAAAGGCTTCCAAGCAGACATTGTTTAGGTACGAGAAATAACACAAACAACCAAAGTAAAAGAACTCAGTATTGCCAGTATGTCAATGCAGTGCTGATGTGTTTGGCAAGAGACTATGAACATCCTCCAATTGCTCTTCGAAGCCATCCTTTTATAGTGTTTTGTCTGGAGACTGACGTCACTTGGTGAGTCAAAACGGTAAAGAATAACGATTTCCTGGCATGGGGGCGCCTCCGTTTCAGGGAGAGTCTCAGCCAAACTCGTATTCCAAATCATCTCGCGGCTGGATGAGCTGAATTGGTGACCTTTCCAACTTCCCTTTCGGGACTCAAGACAGGAAGATGGATGACGTCTTAGCATATGGGTTCCTGTATCTCCGAAAGTGTTAAAATGAGTCCTCAGGAAAGCTTTAACTGCTATAAAACGCTTCGACAACGTCCCAGCTCTGTGTGTCGAAATTGTAAGACGCTCGTTGAAGCTTCTGCACTCCTGACACGTCACAGTGAATCCGGCATAAAGAATATCCATATTGAATCATATGACATCCATGTAGGTCGTCCAATGAAAGTGCACGCTGCTGCACCACGACAGCATGCCCAACTCTATTAAGCAGTTCTTGGGATGCTTGTTAGACGTTTCGGTTCCACCTCACGATGCAAAAAAAAAAACTTTCTCCAAAACAGTGCCGCACCGACTTCCCTTTTCACAAATTGCGAAGTCTGAGAAGCGTGTGACCATGACGGTCTCAAGGTATTGTCAGTCGTCTCAATCAAAAACAAATCCAAAAACGATGCAAAGCCGTCGATGTATCGCATGCATGAAGGTCAGTTGGAATTATCAAACGGAGCAAGATATCACCGATTGTATGTGAAGATTTGGCCTACGGCCATTATCAACCCAGCAGTTGGCCCATTCAATGATTCCCGTGATTTAGTCTCCGGGATGCCGAAGGTGGCGGTGGCCAGCTGTGGTGAACACATCTCCTCCGAAGCGATGAGCAGGTCGCTCGAGATGAAAAGCATCTGGCGGAGGTGGGAGCTCTCAAGCAAATTGCTGAACAAATGAACGCGGTGGCGCTGCGGACAACAGCCAGCGGATTGCTGGCTGTCATCCGCATGATTTGCGGAGCCGCCTTGAATATTCAAGTTTTTCTTGTCAACGTTATCTACGTGTACGGTATTCAATGTCTCGGGGACAATCTCGGTGCCCAGAAATGAGATACACTCTGTAATCTCATTTGCTGGCCTTTACAGTAAAAAACTTTTATACCCGCTTGAGTTGACGGCAACGTACCCGGTATTTGGTAAACGTTTCTGGGTCTTGCTTCCTTGAAAATCAGATGCACCCCGAATTGAACAATGGGAATCAAGGAGAAGCGTTTGTCCGCAAAGCTCATGTCAGTAACTGAGATGGTTTTCTTCTTTCTGGATCAGATAATGACAGATCCAATAGGTTTTGTGATGGCGATGAAGCTTTGCTAGATTATACTTTTTTCTAGACTTTGTGAAGGATAGAAATGGTCCAGGCAATGACGAAGTGCAGCCAGTTACCAATTCTATCGACACATCCGTAAACCCAGCTGTCAAAAGTTTTGTAATCAACCAACTATAAAGTATTGCGCAAGTGATTAATTCAAGGATCTTATAAAATTCTATTTATTTCGACCATTTACGGCACAGCTCGCGGAGCGTTCAAAGCCATGAAGAAGATTGTACTCTCTCTAGGCGTTACACTATTAATCATAAAAACAATAATTAATTGCTTTAATATTTGAGAAGTTTTCAAGAAAACACGTACATTCTTAAAGTCCCTCAATAATTATTTATTATTTGCAAGCATTAGTTTAAATACGATTTCAATATATTTGCAAAATGGCTTTGGGACATCATGTCCCAAAGCATTTGCGAACATCATAATCATTGAACTTCAGGCGTTCATGATGATCATTGTTTAGACGACACGTTTGTATCACATAGCATCACGCTCTGCGTATTGTGACGCAACGGTGATGGCTGTCCCCTTGACATGTAGATCAGTGTGTCAGCATGACAGAAGGACGCAGTGTGTGAGATAATGATTCATATGCACTCTCGAGGTCAAGGTCTACGCATATCAACCCGGAAAAGTTCGAAAGAACAAAGCGTAATTTTGAGATCAGCTTAACTTCTGGTTTTCTCGAACAAAATACAAGAGTATAATGTCGCATCAAGTGTTTTTGAAGCATTGCGGAGTGCTTTTCACAACAGCCCTGTCCCACGGTAAGCAACGTACTTGTGGCAACTCTCACATTGAGCGTATTGTCAGCAGGGCTAAAGCTTAATAAGGCAGTATTTGCAATGCTGCTGCAGATGCAGCGTCGTCGTTATTCATCACGGATAGGCCTGTCAAAAAAAAGTTGACATCTGGAGCCGTTTCTGCCGACTTTCATATTCTTCTCGTTCCTGCATTGTATGAGTTTCAATTCATTCTAGATTGCTTCCAAGTTCTGCTTGCCACGCAAGAGTTGCAAACCACAAGCCCGAAAACAGCAATTTTTCGTTCATCACATGTTTCCTGTTATGAAATCGCTAAATAGCATACAAGAGGATAGTTCTTGAAAGAAAGAACTCTTTCTCGGTTCCCTCTCGAGCAACATGAAGTTCTCTTCATCCTTCGCTTCAGAATCTCGCGCCAACCTCCGCGAAGAAAGACCATACGCATTTTCTTAACATCGAACACCATGATCGGCGTAATTTCTCGGTGAGCGTTTGCGTCCCTGCTCCAACAATGATGTTTGAGAATGCTTGCATCAAAGCCAAACAGCAGTGGAGGAGATTCTCACGCACACCGATCAACAAGCTGTCTTTCGACGATATGCATTGTGATACAGATACGGACCGATTGCACTGAGCCTTTCCTAGTTGGCAATGGGTGCGTGATATATGCGCGCACCCACACGGATGTCGTAGAGAAGACGCTCGGGAGAAGTCTCGAGGTTATTAGCTATCAAGTTTTGGGTGCACGGACTAAAGTATCATACAGTAAATTTAACGCGAGCGCCGGGGGATTTCGCCGGAGAGGCACAGACGTGACTTCCTTTTCAAGGCGTCGTAGGCTGCGCGGGGCCTGTGACAAGCCTCTTGCGAAAGCGAAACGCCCATCATAAGAAAGACAGAAGTGATGGAGTTTGAGATGATGTCCAACGTGTTTCTAGTCTAGACGTACACGCAAGACTTGCATCACGGCCTCGCGATCATTGTAAAGACCGCGAGCTCCGGTAGTCGTGATCGGCACTCAGAAACATCTAAAATTTCAGCAACGGTCAAGCTCACACCGTTTCAGATTCTGAAACGACGAGAACCTGACCGTTGCGGGGCGAATCGTCGCTCCGGCTGCCATTCAGGTACGCTTCAAATGTAGCCTGCTCCTTAAGCTTCAACTAAAAGTTAAAGTCCAAAATCTATGATAATGACAGTCTTATCCAAGCAGTTCAGCAGGCTGCCGTGGCTAGTTGCTCTCCGAGTCTTTGCCTAAAAAGTGAGGCAGTTCAAACAACTTTGACATGTATTTTAAAATGAATCCATGACGTTGTGGACTGGTTAGTACTCGGTCATCAAGTGGAGACCGCTGTGAGCTCAACGCCTGGTCTCGTTCCAGTTCCACTTCTACATTGGACTTACATCTCTTATCAGAAACTCTGGCTAAATCACACTGCTCTGCTCCTTATTCTTTTTCCAGATCCGTACAAGGTGTTCAGAATCCAATCCATCGTCTCCCGCATTGAGGCGAGAAAGTCACCATATAACGAACACACGCACACGAATCAGGAAAGAATTGGGGTCGAAGTAAGCTTGCTTTCCCTGATATCTGCTCCATTAGATTAGAGAACGCCGAAAGGCGAAACTTGAGAGGAACATCATGTGCAAAGGAATCATTATCGGGGGGGGGGGGCAAGATTGGATCCCCTGTCGTCTTCACTCAAGATTCGCTCTACATAACAATCGGATAAGAACCGCTATTCCTTTCATTTCTTTGTAGAAACACAGAAACACATTGCATATCTTCTTCCCCTTAGACATTGCATTCGGAGCACCACATGACCTGAAATATTACCTCAACATATATCACACGCTCCAAAGCGCATGTTGTGGGTCTAAAGTCTCGTTGTGCTGCTCAAACTTTTAAAACCTCAGCGCAGCCGTATTAGCTTCATGTATTTGTTAATCTATGCCTCATGAACTTCTGGCTCTATCAATCTCATTTCATTTGAGTGGTGCAAATTGCGCTAGTTATGTCATTTATCCGGTTACATAAAACCAATTGCCCTTATCGACATGTGTCCACTATCCCGCCAATCCCACCCCGTGGGAACCAATCCATTTGTGCAGGGAGAGGAAGCAGTTTGTTCAAAACTTGCAACTACTCAAAGATAAAGAACATGTCGCTAGCCTCTTAGTGTCCGAAAACAGACGATCTCTTCTTGGTGCAATCCTGATAAGGGGACTACAAATAATGCTCTGTTGAATTTGGCACATATGGACACAGCAAAAGAAAGAAGCTGTAGTAAGGACTGATTTAGTTACGAGTTCTTCCCAAACAAGACCTGTATGTATGGTCCGCATCAGTTCCCATTCTGGAAATGGTTCGCATTCGGATGCTACCGCATTGGTCACCAAGTTTGTGCAGGCATGGATCCTATGCCCGCGTCAATGCAATGAAGCGCTTTATAAGCCCTCCCTTCCCACGACTGGATATGCTTTTGACATCCAACTCAGTACACTTTCTTCTCTCTTATTTTATTCTCTTGTACATACTCACTAATCATCTAACTTTCGGGATGCTAACATTTTCAATTACCTGTCTATTCCTGGTGGCATGGGGATTTTCTACAGGCATTGCCGTTGCGACTCAACTCCTTCCTGGCGAAGACTTTTACGAACCAAGCGTTAACCGAATAAGCACCTTTATGAATTCAGGACCGCACCGTTCACTGTTTGGAAAAGCGGCAATCACTCCGGCTCCTTCAGCTGCCTTTAAACCGACTGTCCATCCCCGCATATTGTTTGATCAAAGCGGATGGCAGCAGCTCTTAGAACGCTATTCAAACGAAGACACGTTCGACCTGAAGACTTCTTGGTCCCATTTTTCTCGTCGAACTTCGTTGCACCTCGCTGAATCGAATCCTCTTCTACAGAGACTGGCACAAATGGAACGCGATGGTGAGACTGCCGTGTACAGTGCGAAGCAGGATTTGTCTTCCGCGTCTCGCAAGGAGTTGGATGAACTCGAACCATTGGCGAGTCACATCATGAACATGACTGAACGTTACTGCCAAAGCTTCTTCATGTGTGCCGTATGGAGTAGCGTGAATGAGAAGGTAGTGAAAGAGCGTGGCAGTGCCGCGTCGTTCATGACTACCAGCGTGGACGACTGTGTGAAGGCGTCTGTCGCATGGGCCAAAGTGCTACTCGCCCATCGCGCCGTGAATTGTGCCGGTAAGTGTCCAACAGAACGAACTGGATCTCGCGCATTCTTGTGGGACGAAAGAAGATGGTTCCAGGTTCAAAACGACTGGTACTCAGCAGGAGCTTCGCTAGCGCTTGCGTTGGATGTCATGTACGACCGATTTGCCGATGAGGAAAAGACATTCGTTCTGAGCGCGCTGGCAATGCTCATGTACAAGCAGACCTCATGGGGAACGGCACTTGAGAGCTCACGCAGCTCTCCGAACGCTGTCCAACATCCTCATCGCATCTTCAGCAATTGGGCCCTTTATCATGGACATCTTTACATCACAAACCTCGTCCTTGAAGGAGAAACCGAGTATGATGTATACTCATCCGCTGTGCTATCGTCAAGCGGCGATGATGGGTTCAATGTCGGTCTTGATACGCGGTTTTCCGCAATGATTCGGGCGTACATGACGCATGCGGTGTACCCGGATGGAGCTACATTTGAAGACGCATATACATACTTTATCGCGCTTCGCGAAGGATCTCTTGCGCTGGTTGCGGCCGAACGTCGAGGACTGCAAGTGATGAATACAGACAGATTCCGCGGGTTGATCCACAACGCAGCCCAAATGATGGAGCCATGGCAATGTGCTCGAATTGTGGGCCATTCGTCTGGGGGTGGGATCTCGTACCCCGCCTGGGCAGCACTATTCAAGTACGCTTATCCCGATGGGGCGCTGCCGCAAATGGTTTGGAAGCAGAGGATGGGCAAGAGCTTCAAGAATAACAACCCGTGCCGGATCCAGTGGGGCCAGAACATAATGCATGTGACGGTGCTCGGAATGGAGCACGGAACTTCGACATACGCAGAGTCGCCGCAGGGTCTGGAGGAAGAGTTTGCAAAGCACTTTCCCCTCTCGTACTTCAGCCCTCGTCGAGGATTGCTGATTGCGCGAAGCAGCCAGGCGGAGGACGCACTGTATGTGCACTTCGATGCGCGCCCTGACGCCATGTTTCCCGGACACGATAATGCAGACCGCGGCATTTTCACTCTCACAGCCTTCAAGACGGCTTGGATCGATGACTACCGCTGGAATTATAACATCGACTCCAGGAAGCATTCTCTCCTCCACGTGAACGGTCTCGCGCAGGACGCCAAGGCGCCGTCAGTTCGCATGGTTCGCACGGAGGATACTGGTACGCACGTCATCGCAGTGGCGGACTTGACTTATGCGTACAACGTGCAATGGGCACCAAACTGGCCGCACGATAAGGCGCCGACGGCACTTGTGACAGTGTACGATGATGACGGCACTGCGAATCAGGAACGGAAAGTGTTCGACACTGCGGTGTACGGGCATCCACGCGACTTTGGGTGGCCAGCCGACGATGACGGCGCGGACCTGGGATTCACGCGGGACGGGTTTAACATGCATGGAGACGATGAGGTAGGGTTCCGGGGGATGTGGACTTGGAGAAGGGACTACCGGGAAATACCACTGTCGTGGATGGTGCGGTCTGTGGTTCTTAACCGCGCAGGAAGCGGACCGGGCTTCTTTATGGTTGTTGACTCCGCAAGAGTGTCGGGCTCCCGCTCGAAGGACAAGTTTGAGTCGTACCTAGCGCTCGGGGACAACGTGGAGGTGGAGAGCGAATCATCGAGTTGCGAGGAGAATCGGTGCCGGATCGTGTTGGTGGATGACGGAATTGCTCAGGTTGATGTTCACGTTTTGACACGGGGGCGATCAGTGTCCTACAGGACAGAAACATTCAAGAGCGATAAGCGACACAGTCGACTTGTGGTGCGAAGCGACCACGATGAAGAAGAATTGGTCTGGATGGCATTCTATCCTCACTTGGGCGCTCCAGAGCAGTTTTCGATGGAACAGATTTCCTCTGAGTTGCTCAAGGTCGTGTTCAATGATGAGGAGTTCTACTATGGCGTTGATGCAGAAACGCACGGGGTACGACAGATGAGCGAATTGGATAGCAACTCACAGGGTTCTTCTCGATCGAATTCTGTGACGCATCGTGCGGCACCAAGCAGCTCTCCGTCAGTTACACCCTCTGTTTCTGCATCGCCTATTCCGACTCCATCTGCATCACAGAGTTCGACTGTCGCACCATCGGCATACGCGAGCCCCTCTCCGACTGCTTCAGAGACACCGAGCGCATCTATCAGTCCGACGCCATCTGCATCACAGAGTTCGTCTGTCGCACCATCAGCATCAGCGAGCCCGATTCCGACTGCTTCAGAGACACCGAGCGCATCTATTAGTCCGACGCCATCTGCATCACCGAGTTCATCTGTCGTACCGTCCACGTCCGTCATCCCCACTCCGATGGCTTCAGTATCACCAAGTTCATCTCCCATTCCGACTCTGTCTGCGTCAACGAGTTTGTCTGCTTTGCCTTCCGCGTCTTCAAGCCCTACCCCGACTGGTTCAAGTTCGAAGACACCATCTGCATCAGTTGTGAACGCACGAAAGCAAAAGTGGAGACGCAAGTGGTGGTGGAGGCGGAACTGGTGGAGACGTAACCAGTGGAGGCGCAATCGATGGAGGCGCAACAGGAAGTGACCAGGGCGCCGTAACTAACGGTTAGTCTGTCCGCATACTAATCCTTTCTCACAAAAGCAGAAACCTGAGTGAACTGGCGCTTCTTTTCCTTCGAACTCTTTTCTGATCGTAACAACGTCATCAGATCGTGATCTGCGAGAGATAACTTACTGACTATTAACGTTAAAGAGTTTAAACAACTTGAGCAAGAACTCGAACGCTCCTCTGCTGGCTTCATAATGTTACGGCGGCCTCGTGGTTGTCTGTTTCAATCGCGTGCCTTGCAACAATGCTCGCGGAGCAGATGGGCATTCCCATTGCGGTAACCATGTTAAACTTGACGTCCACTCATCCAACGTTATCGTGATCAATGCAGCACCATCATGACCAATACGCCTTCGTGGGCGCAAACTGCTTGACACAATAGCCCTTCGACCAACCGCATGAAACGCTGCAAAGATCCCGTAAGGTGCTTGGCCGCTTTCTCTTTTGATTCAGTCGTCAATTGAAAGAGCGTCAGTCACCACCCTTCATCACCCCCTTTCCGACTTCGCAAACGACCCCATTACCCACGCATCTTTATGGGCTGCGATGCAGAACACAGGACACTTTCGTTCAACGCGGAAATGACGCCGCCGCAATGAAAAGCCGCCAGCATCAAGCTGATAATGATGATAATGAACTGCTCGTCGCCGATGAATTGCTCGGCTCCATTTTTTTCTGAAATCATCGGAGTCACTCCGTAACGATTCTCTGCATATCTGAGATCTCGTCACGAGATTCTCGTGCGATAGTTCATTCGCTGCAAATCTGCATGACAGTAGCCCCCTATCCACATACAACTGCTCAGGACACCGAATTGCAGGCGTCTCGACCCAGCAGTCGCATCGAGTTGCACCTTCACGCAATTGCAGCAAATCAAAAGTATAAAATCGAAGTTGGACTGTCTCGTCGACTGGTCATCATGATATCTCAATCTAGCCACAACCTGGCGAATTATCCTCTTGCAGCTTCAAGCTTTCGACGCACTTATGCGACCTTGTGAGTAAAACAATGCCTAATTCTTTGTCTATCGTCTTGCAGGCAAGGTGTTCTTACCTAAACTCTTCCCGCCACGCTTGGGTCTCAACTTTATCAAACTGCCCGTTTTCGTAAAAGATTCATCTGCATGACCATGAGAAAGTACGGACTAAAACATCATCAGATATCGTCTCAACAACAGTTTTACGATGTCAAGAGTGATATCAACTAACCTACGGTCAAACCCTTCCCTTCGGCAACGTTTTCTCTCTTCAGCACGCTCGCGCACGTGTCTAAAGCCGATCTTGAGCTCAAAGGAGGCGTTTCTTCGGAAAGCGGACTCAGCAGTCGTATCATTGGAGCGGAAGATACAGCTTGATCCTTTTGTAAAAGAGCCGGGTTGTCACGTATTAGCAAAGTGCTCTCCACGCGTTTTGACATCAAATTGTCTACAGCTTCCATGACTTCCTCCCGTGTGAAGCTCTCAGCATTTGATGCTGCACTCTCCTCGCTCTCGGAAAGATTGACGTAGAACCATATGTCATCCTCTGCGTCAACGGCCGTCGTGCGGCTAAACCAGATTGGTTTCAGAAGAAACTTGACAAAACTCTTTCCATCCTCCGAAATGGACTTCCACGCATCTTCTCTAAAGCCAAGAATTCTTTCTCTCTCTTCAACCATCTCAGACCTTCTGTGCATGTCGCTGTTGAAGGGGAACGAGCCGGATAGCATTCGGTAGACACAAACTCCGAGAGCGAACATATCCACACTTGCGTTGTATTGCTCTCTATTCAGAATCTCTGGTGCGTGGTACTTATTGTCTCCTACCTCGCTTGTCATCCGCAAATCTTCCTCGTCATCTACAAATGAGACATTGGCAAAGTCGGCAAGGAGGACTTTCGGATTAAGCGGGTCAAAAGTATTGCACCAAATGTTGTCCAGGGTGACCTTTCGCAGTACAAACCCTTTCAGATGCATGTAAGAGATTGCTTCCAGCAGTTGATACACGATGTGTCTAGTCATCTGCTCTGAAAATTTTCCACCATTCTCCGTAACAACTTGGCTTAACCTCTTCCCCTTCACTCTTTTCGTGACAATGTACGCATAGTCGGCCTCGTGGAAGACGCACGTAGCGCATAATAGCTTAGGGTGGGCAACGTTCCTTACCGCATACAGCTGCCGACATAGAGCAAGTACAGTGCAAAGGTTGAAGGCGTTGACCAGATCCCTGTTCATCCGCTGCACTCTAACCTTGGACTCATCAAGGATATTCACGGCGTTAAAGATGGTACACTCTTTTGTCTCCTCAACGGCTTCCAGCAGTTTGTATTCTTCACTGAAGACTTGGTTTGAAGCTCGCTGCAACGCCTCCTTCCATTCCCTTGCCTCACCAGTAGAGCCGCAAGAGACACGAAGCTTTTCTCCGCTTGAAAGCTTGAGAGTAAAACGCCATGGGAGAAGATGGTTAACGACCTTGCAAGACATGACCGAGTATTCCATTGCAATTTCTTGCCCGCATGGCTCGTGCAACCAAAGCGTAGTGCCCAAAAGTCGCATGTCCCATGTTTTGCGAAGGCCGAAAATAGTGTGACGGATCTTTACCCACCCAAGGCAGTCATACATATCTTCGTATTTTTCTTCGACTGGAACAGCGGTCATAATGAGAGGTATGAGAAACAACTTCCAAGGAAATAAAAAACAGTTGAGAGGGATGGTGAGTGGTAAGAATGACCAAGGCCACGCGATTAAATGCAATTAGGGAGCGAATGAGTCCAAAACAGGAACGATAGAGGCCAGAAAGATACAATATCAGACTCACAGACGTCCAAAAAGCCGAAAGAGATCAGAGGATGAGGCCACAGTGGTTGCAGGGGAATAAAGGCAGAAGTGAGGGGGAATGGAAAGGAGGGAATAAGAAGCTTGGCAAACCACTGGGCGACCAGAAGGGAAGAACGACGTTTTGCGGGAGGCGGCTGGCTTTTATAGAGAGACAGAGAGGTCTCTAACTGGTTCAGAACCAATCTCCAGAGTAGCAGAGGGCCGGCTACATGTCAATCAACGAGACGTACAATTCTTTGTGATGACCTTTTGTGCACATTGAGCTCGGCAGAGATTGAATGGCGTTGTCCGTTTGGTTGCAAAGCATGGATTTCGAACAAAGTAGGGGGGCACGCAAACTTGCATGACATCATGGGGGACAGAAACCGCCTGCTTTGGCGAACTGAACGAGGTCTCATGGCTTGTATTGAATCGTTGAGAGTGCCCAAGATGATTTCACGAGCCTTTCCGCGAGTTTCGATTACCCAAAACGAACACAATGACGTATGCGTTTGAGTCAAATCTTTTCGGTCTCCGAGAAAGCATGAGCCAGCATCGATGCTGGAGGGCTCATCATGGACGTGATTGCGGTCTGCCCTCGTCATCGGCTGGAACCAACGTCGGTGGGGGTGCCGAGCTCCGGTTGACAAGAAAGGCGCCTCTGAGCTCAGACGCTTCTGGGCACGAGAGTGCTCCTCCAGGCTGGCCAATCAGATGAGAACGGCAACAATGCCAGCCCCGTTTCGACGTCAGGTGGCTTAAAGGTGAGGGTGACTTACAGTACTCTTGGTACTCTGTATTTCAGTTCACCTTGAATTTATTTTGTTGAGGCCCGAGTTATTTAATCAGTTTTGTTACGTCATCTTCACGAGTCTTGCAGATGTTGGAAAACTCGTTTATCGAAAGAAACCCGCGATGAAGCCGTTTGAAATCATTTGATTTCCCCCATTAGAAACATCCGTTATGTCGAAGTTATCGTTACTAGATATGACGAGATTGCTTCCAACTTGGGCACCACATTCATTAAGTTCGTTTGCACACAAACGAAGAATTTGGCTCTCACTCAAGATCTGATTTGTTCCAATATTACCGGAGAATAAGTTTTGAACGCGGCAGTTTCTTACGAACTGCTGTACATCAAACTGCAAATTCGAGGCAATGCATTTGCATGGACATCTCGGTGAAGGCGTAGGAGATACGGATTTCGATGGGGATGGCGAAAAAGATGGTGAGGACGAACTGGTTGGTGTCACTATAGCCGATGCCGTCGGAGATACTGAACTTGTCTGTCTCAGGGAGGGAGAAGACGACGGAGATTTCGACGGAGATGTTGACGCTGTAGCGAAAGCTGATCCTTGCGACAGTGAGGGAGACGACAGAATGGCTTTTCCGTTTGAAGGAGTGGGCGAATTACTGACGAAATTTGATGTGGTTGGGGAAGCAATACTATCCAAGGACGGCGTCGAGGTTGCCGATCCTAACGCTGAGGTTGACGGCGAAGGTTGGCTGTTCGGAGAGGGGGAACCGGTAGGAGACACGGTAATGCTGGCAGAAGGAGAGCTTATGGTTGAAGGCGAGGTGCTCGAAAGCGGAGAACTGCTTACCGACGGCGATGGCGATGCAGATGAGGTCATCGACGCGGTCACGGACGGCGAGGCGGTCAACGAAGGCGATGGCGTAGCACTCTGTAGCACGCAGTTGCCGGAGAGAAGCTGCACGACAGCAGCGTCGGCCGTATCAGCACTGCTGGATTTCCTTCTGGCGTATATTCCGAATGGAACGGCCAAACAGCTGGCTTCAAACGCAGCTGGAATGCCCTTAAATTCTGCGATCTTCCGTCGATTTGTTTCGAGTGCGGTATAGCCATATGTACCTGCGGTTGCAGGCTCAATGGAAGTTCCTTCAGGCCAGTCATTCCATGTGGCAATTTGAATCCACGGGTTTTCAACAGAGTCAGTTCCGAAGAGTCGCAGAGGGGTGTAGTCAATTTGTTTCTGCCAGGTGAGCGACATAGTTTCCCCGGCATCAACATTTCGTAGATGGTAGCGATTCGTTCCGCCGTTCCAGAACGGAGGAACGTTTTGATCATCAAATCCGGGATATACACCACCCATTTTTATCAAATTAATTGTACCTGCGGATATTCCATTCTCTGTTTGTCGTGCCATGATGTAGTCAAAATCATCGAAATATTGTTGCCCCCAGTTGGCGGTGTTAGACAGCGGCTTCCCGGTATTGAGGTAATTGACCCATTCGAAGTTTGCGTCGGAATACTGAAAGTTTAGGGCGTTGCGAATGATGACAAGCACATTTCCTGAAAATAATGATTGTGCTGTTGTCCAATAATGAGAATTGTCGGATTCTGACCAGAAGATTAACACTGGCAGATTCGAGTCATCTTTAAAAATCAAGGAAGAATATGTGGGGTTGTTATATATATTATCGTACACCCATTGCATGTAAGTGGTTATTTGAGATTGATCGGATATTCCGCCCCCATCATCATAGGAAACGATCACTTTGAGATCGAATGAAGGGAACATAGATTTCATAGATAAAATTTTGCTCATCACAAAGAGAGATAATTCCTTCTGCAGACTGTTCGCCGGGTTGATGTTGATGATGATGCCATCGATACCAGCTACAAACATGGTTAGAAAATGGTATTCCAAGACGTCATTGTCAAATTGGGTGTACTCTCCTATGAGGGGCACGTTTGAGTAATGGATGATGGAGGAGTCGGTGCAATCATAGTTGGTGCCATCGGGATAGCACCAGCCGGTTCTTATTGGGTACCGCTCTCCCGTGGCGTCATACCACGGCAAGTAGTGGGCAAAAACCTGTTTGGATGATTGAGCATGAGCAACGGGTTTAAACGAGATAAGAATGAAGGCTAGCAAAAGTGAAGATGTGGAAGCCATTCAATCGCAGATGTCAAGCAGATGTTGAGGGCGAAATGACAGCGGGGCATGTGACAATTAGCTTTGAATTCATTGGGGGTGATTCACCCATTAAGTGAAACCTGTACCCACCTTATAACCCTAATATGAAACAAAATCCCTACCCCTGCAAAAGCCCCTAAAATCAGGGTTCTTTTTCAAATCTGTACCCACCCAAAACCCCCTAAAATCGCACCCCGCTAAAAAAACCTCTAAAATCTGGGTACCTTGATGCCTTCCAGAGGCAACATTTGCTGACACGTGTATTTGGATTTTTAGGCAAAAATCTATGCGAAGGGTACAGATCACCGATTAATATACCATTGACTTCATGTCGTGGTTTAAAATTTTGAAGTGTGTAAATAAAAAATGAATTATTTTTCGTTTATTGCAAAGCTCCTACTGGCGTGGACACTCGATAATCAGCTCAAAATGTAAATTATTCCTTTCCGTCCGCTTCGCCAGAACAGATGGAGCGTCGTTGCTCCAAGTAGAACAGAGTAGTTACTTTACTCAGTTTCGGAACATCCGCGCTCGTGGCAAAAGTGTCCTTTCGTCTTGGCAACAGCAAATAATTCAGGCTTTTGCTACCATCGGGACAGTTGCTCGTCATGGTCCCACCCATTTTCTCGCGTTGGTGAGATGGTTCTGTTGACGCAATTGCTTTCATCGAGATTCAATTGATGAGGTACAGAATACAATTTGTAACTTTTTAGACTGCCTTTCCAACCGTGAAAACCTTCTGCTGCCAAAAACCCGAGGTGGGAGAAAAAGACACACAAGAGGAAAAACGTATTGGTTGTGCAGTATAACTGAACATTACAATTCTGCTGCTGAGAATCTGCTCTTAATAATTTGTCTTCATACACGCAGTTAATGCAAGAAAAATATTCTGGTGTTAGTTGGGGAGAACAGATGCATGAGATTATACTTGGGCAGCGCTAGGCCTTCAAAAGGAAAGCGGCAGCCGTAAAAACGTTAGCTCGGTTGGCGTGGGATGTGGGTAGCCGTGATGCATATTCGAGACAAATCCAAAACAATTGTTATCAAAAAAAAGAGAGCCTAGTCGGCGTAATAGCAGATCTTTCCGCTACAGATAGCATGACGGGCACTCTGGTTCGCCAGTGTGGTGATGGGCGGTCGCGGTCGCGGTCAATGAAAACAAAAACGAAAGCAGGATCTGAAAGGTTGGGCACGGAATAGGATGAGACCGTTGCTGGCTGAGTAGCGATAAGAGAGGCAAGTAGCTTAGATATAGCTGTTAGAGCTGAAAGCTACAGATCTCCAAGATCACGATCTCAAGAGGCCACCCACAAATTTTGATTGCCAAGTAAGCCATAATGTGAATTTGTGGTGCCGTGCAGTGCGCATTTGCGTCTTGCTCCCGTACAATCCAATAAATCATCATCTGCGATTTGCCCAGCCAATTTTATTATTTATCATCAATTAGAAACGCGACGAAAGGTTACCTACACGTAAGGGCAACAAAGAGCACCAGCAATGTGAAATACACCATTCGGAGCGGGACTGCTATTCATGGCCGTGGCGCATGAGCCCCACGACACGATGTTTACATTTGGCTTGGGGCGATTATGTCCTTGACGATCATCGCATGAATGATCCAATCACAAACTCCGTTCATCTTTCGTCTCAGTATGGTCCGCGGGCGGTCGGGGAAACAAGTAGTGATCGTGGCCGTACAGATAACAGATATGAAAACAACTGAACGAATTGGGCTGTTCTAAATTGTTCAGTTTCTTGAGCTCGCAGTAACGTTCTTTGCACTCAAAGAGACGAATAATTTGCTTAGATTTTGTTTCTAGTTCTTCATAACCATTCCCACAAGGGGAGTTTTCAAGAATTGTCGAATAGCCATATCGAGAACAGATCTGATACGGGGTAGTAGTTTTGGTTGAACACGTACTTGGTGTACGTGTAGCCGTCTAGCACTGTGAATCTCCTGGTTGCCCTGCTACTCCTTACAAACGACTTACAACGGTATGCACACAGCATCAGAAACATGAACGTTTCTGGACAGTTGTCCGAAGGCTTCTTCGACAACAACGATCGAGTAAGTTGGATACAGAGCTCCTGCTCGCCTGACAGGCTGTTCAAAGTTGCGTGTAGTGGTCAAGTCGTATCAGTGTTGGCGAAAAGGTGCTGTGCTGCATGTTAGCAGGTGTCCTCTTTCGTGGTACAGGCTACTGGTCTTGCTCTGCTTTGGGTTGAGCAGTCATGCAACTGGTTAAAGAGTCCATGTTGTCCCGCAAGGCTGCATCCCTCTATCCGATATGTCCTTTCTGGCTCATGTCCTACGTCATTTCCTAGCTTTCTTTTTTCCACCGCATGAACGTACAAACTATACATAAAGGCAGACCGATGCTTCTGCTCTTGAGTTGCACGTCGCTTCTTTCCAATCTATGAAATAATTGTCCAATCCAACGAGATCGAGAACACTCTGCCATCACTCTAATGGTTTCTACGAATCAAGAATACAAGATATACAACGGAAATTACATCATCTGATGCCTACATCTTCTGGTACAGCGTTCGCCACAATCTATCGTGATTCTCTTCAAGCCCACTCCTTATCCGCTTCCGTGAAATATGACGTACTCTAATTCTTCAAGCATGCAACTGTTCCTATTAGTTCTTTTGGCATGGATAGCCACACACCACGAAGCTTCAGGTATTCAAAACGCGTTATCTTCACAACTACCCTTGCGTTGCTGTCTAATGCAGGAACCTCCCATTAGCTTTCACAATGACCGCAAGCACTGGCATGTACGTTGTTGCACTTTTTAGTTGAACACACCCGCCATCGATACTAACGATGTTACGGTACTTTGGTCACGTCTCGCAGAATGGCCTGGATGGAGTCATCAAAGAGTACTTACTCCAGCATCAGGCATATCTGAATTGGTCGTGCTCATCGATTCAAGTGTTTCGCGGTCCAAACACAACTGATTTCAGTGCTTTTGTCACCTCCATGTACGAATGCACTAACAAAACAACAGGGCAGATAATAGACTCCCCAGACTGCCTGTGTGACATTGGAATTGGAGGTTGGTTTCAGACTTCTAGTCGCTTTGGGCTCGTGGATTTCTTACCTCCATTTGCATACGATCGTTACGTTGCTTTTGCCCACGTTTCTGAGGCAACAGTATCGGGGAAAGTATGGTTTTTCATTCAGACTTTTGACGGCCAAGCCTGGCTCTCGATTTTGTCTCTATTCATTATGTTTTCGTTCCTCAAGATTCTTGACCGGCGATTTGCAATCCCTGCTGAATATGAGCCGTTGCCAGAAACGTATTCCAGATTTCGAAGATATTGGCACTACCTGACGAAGAGCAAGCTGCTTTTCCGATTGAGAAAGGGCTTTCAAAGCACAGGTTAGCATTACATTGCTCCCCATTCGGTTTTCTTCGAAGAACGGGACAGAAGACTGACATCAGTTTGCTGAGCGTCAAAATCTCCTACTGGTACTTTCAAAGTTATGAGAATGGTGATGCTCTCCGACGATACGGTAGTTAATAATGGGAACACTACGCGTCAATGGTGTGTTAACCTTACTCTGGCTGTTGCCGCCCTCTTCCTGGTCTTGTCGCGAGGCTAGCATGACGTAAGTTCTCTGTATTCCTTTCTACTTATTCTTCCCGAGAATTTTGCCTTCTGAAATTTACTCACCTCACTTTGATCTCCATCCTGTTAATGGATGCAGAGCATCCCTTGTACAGGAATCTATTGAGACGAAATTCCAATCTGCCGAGGACCTTCTGAACTGCAATATTTCGCCTTCGGAAATATGTTTACTTAGAGGAGGTGCTTTCGAGACATACTGGATGAAGTCTATCGCAGTTGAGTAAGTTGTACCATCTTTCTCTTTAGAAGCTATTACAGCCTTCTAACTTGGATATATGCGTGTTCCTCACCGCAGCAAGTGCCATTCACGGAACCCCCCACATCTTTTCGATTCTTACAACACCTTGTTTCATGCAGTTGAGAAAGGCCAATGCAAGTACGCCATAGTCCTCGAATCTGCCATCAAATTGGCAATTAGGAAAAGGTACTGTGGTGATTTCGTTATCTCTGGTGAACCAATCTGGAACGGTGGTCTATCGATGCTACTCCCAAGAGGAAGTAATCTGACACAGGTGATGAGCCGTGCCACGGTTGAGCTTGTTGGGAATCAGACGACGACAAGCCTCAACAGGTACTTCAATAACCTACCAAGGTGCAAAGCTGAAGTGAATACCACTCTCCGCTTCGACAAGCTGCGGCATTTTTTCCATATCGCCTATTCTGTCGGATTTGTCTTGTTTCTATCCATGGTATTCATTCCTCAAGAAAGGTCTAACGAAAACGGACGCAGAGAAGAGCCAGTTCATTCCAAATCGTTGTATGCCACAGACGCGGGCCGCGTGAATCCTTTTGATTTGACGTGAACGTGTAAAAGCTACGGGGAGCAAGGGCGTATTCTTGCTGACTGACAGACTATTTTGCTATTTTGGGAAGGCATGGTCACCACTTCTTTCAAAATCCGTAGTCATATATCTTCAAAATTATTCATAAAATAGGTTATTGTCAACTTTTATTGTTGTTGTAGTCAGTTACAAGTACGCACCTGAACGGGGAGGGGCGAGAAATTGTTCTAAAATGTCACCACAGCACGGCGCCAGAATAGATATGCGGACGCGTGCACCGGCGTTTATCCTTCGAGCTGTGCGTGGAAAAGAGCGAGCAGCTCACCAGATCAAACGGGAGCTGTAAATGAGCCGCGATGGAAAGTGCGGACCCTGGATGGGGCTGACACAGTCGCTTGTAAAACATGCATTTAAATTTCCTTTCTTGGGGTTCACGTTCATTAAATACACATAAATGCTGAGATAGTAGAGTAGCTACCATAACATGCAGAACCCAAAATTCGTGTCTTTCGACGACGTGGGCGTTGTCGTTTGGCTTTGAGTTGATCTGGGCGAGCAGATCTTTGGCTACAGGCATGCAACTCAAGTCCTCCAAAGGGCACAACTACGCACAGTGCCGCACCCCGCGCCGCCGCTTTTCCCGAGGGGCTCGAGAAGATTGTGTTGGAGTGATTGGCGACATCGGCTTTTGTGGTTGGGAACAACCGACAACGACAGCGACTTGTATCGC
Source organism: Gracilaria domingensis (assembly GCA_022539475.1). NCBI lineage: Eukaryota > Rhodophyta > Florideophyceae > Gracilariales > Gracilariaceae > Gracilaria > Gracilaria domingensis. The sequence goes on from VCMS01000292.1 coordinate 66,979, forward strand.
CGTTGTATGATTGGCTTCTTTTATCGCACCCCCGAGCAGCGAAGCTACCGACTCTTTCAAGTAAAATGAGACACATCCACTCGACTTGCGTCATTTTGCGGAGCCAGCCGCATGAGCATGGGTCCCCACAACTGCTCACGAGGAGTCCCGGTTGTTCCCAAACACTCATTTTTACTATCTAGTATTTAGTAAAAATATCAATTTTTTTTATTTTCACGAAAACGTACATCGCTTCATGCACGTCTTATCCGTTGCGCGTCATCACCGGCTCCAGCAACACGCGCTCGATACCGTCCGAGTTTGTTTTCCTCAGTCTCAAGATTATCACCTTCTCGCCATTTCCTTCGCTTTGTTCTGCGCCAGCGATTGAACGAGCCCAGCACTCAGAGAGTCCATCCACAGTGTTGGGGCTTTGAATGTGCTTCCATCGGTACTTGAAGAATAGCTCTATCACCAATCCAAGCACCACAATCGCAGCCACTTCAACCACCCCAATGATGATTGTCATCTCATCCACAACTGTTCGCTCCGAGACCTCATCTCCTGGAACACTCACAGTCAAGTTATTCATTCTAGTGTACATCAATCTTCGAATGCTTCCGTGTAGCGCCACTAAAGACGAAGGAGAACTGAAACTGGAACCTTCGTTCGCTAAGTGTTCCGCAGTCATCAGGACCTGGTCCCGGAACTCCAATGTGGTCAATTTGAGCAGACTCACATCTGTCAAAGGCCCAACTGTAACTTCGTAAACACCGGAATTTTCACCTCGAGAAGAGTACTGCACCAGGTTCTGCATCTCGGATTCGAAAATCTCGGCGTAGTAGTAATCAATCACAACTCCGCTCATGTTGTGGCAAGCAAACGCGAAAGTACGATTGAATAAAGTCCCGAATGCCGGCATAAAGCACTCAAAACCTGTGGAATTGGCAACACTTACGTTTACGCCCTTCGATTCAAGCACTGTTTCTTCGCGAAAGAATTCCTGTTCCAAAGATGGGGATAAAGATGGCCGAATCACACCGAAGGGACCCTCGACGAATGAGAAACTTATCGTAGCATTTAGATCTTCTTGTCTGAGATTTCCAAGAAACTGACGGCCACCGTCGTCTCCTTCACCACGTAGTTCACTTTCTTCTCGAAAGATTTGTTTGTTGGTGCCGTCAATACAATTGATAAACTGTATCTTGTTGTAGAATGTAGTACTTGGCTTAGGATAGACTTCAATAAATGCAGTGTTGATTTATCGGGATGACTCGGCTTGACTTCTCTCTTCCATCAAACCAAGTCTCTATAGCTTTCTTATATACTGTTTTGTAATTGTTCTAAACGTTTCTAGACTCATAAACATATTTCTACTATATAACATAAACATATTCTAGATAGATCCTTATAGAACTTTCTAGACGGTTCTAGATCAATAAAGTTTCTAGTTGCTTCTAAAGCTTCCAAGAAGCATTTTCAACACCTCCTCTCAAATAGTTAACCTTTTTGATTCCAAGATTGTCCACAAATCGATAGTGCTTAACTCGGGTTAATGCCTTTGTAAATATATCCGCAGTCATATTTTCTGTCTCGCAATAAATAATTTTCACTTCTTCGTTTTCGACACAGTCTTGAACATAGAAATATCTTGTTTCAATATGCTTCGATTTTCCATGAATTCCTTCCTTCTTTGATAGTGCAATTGTAGACTGATTGTCAACAAAAACATTAAAAGGCTTATTCTCGTCTCCAGCCAAATTATATAATAATTTTCTAAGCCATTGTCCTTCTTTCACTGCTTCTGTTAAAGCAATTAATTCGGCTTCAGTGGTTGATAAAGCCACACAGTTTTGCTTCCGACTGCTCCATGACACCAAACAATTTCCATAGTACGATGCAAATCCAGAGATGGATTTTCTTTCTTCTGTGTTACCCCAACTTGAGTCACTAAAAATTTGCAGTGAGTTTCTAGACCCTCTTCGATAATTTAGACAGTAGTCTTTTGTCTTTTGAATATATCGTAGAGCTCTTTTGCATGCCTTCCAATGCGATTCGGAGTGATTCTCTGAAAATTGACTCAACATTCCAATTGTATACGCAAGGTCTGGCCTTGTACCAAGCATCAAGTACATCACAGAGCCAATTAATTCACGATACGGAACATTAGAGACAGCTTCTGTCTCATCAATTTTCTTGTGAATTAAATTTGCTTCCATAGGAGTGTCGATTCCTTTGCAATAATTCATATTAAATTTTCGTAATATTGTTTCTGCATAATCTTTTTGACACAATTTCATTATTCCTTGTTGTCTGTTGTAGTCAATTTCAATTCCTAGAACGTGACGAATTTCTCCCAAGTCTTTCATACTGAATTTTGAACTTAGCTTTTCCTTCACAATTTCAATTGCGGAATTACTAGTGCTTGCAATAACCAAGTCATCGACGTACATTGCCAAAAATTCTTTTTCGGTTTCAATATATCCGACAAAAATTCCATTGTCTGCAATTGATTTCTTCAAATTCATTTCCGTAAGTGTCTGGCTTATTACAGTATACCAGGCTCTAGGTGCTTGTTTTAGACCATAGATCGATTTTTGGAGCTGACATATATGGGTAGGATTAATTTAATCGACAAATTCTTCTGGCTGTTCCATAAAAATTTCTTCTTTCAATTCCCCATTTAAAAATGCGGTCTTCACATCCATTTGGCAGATAAACATATTTTCTTGTAAAGCAGTTGCCAGCATAGTGCGTAATGAAGCCATTCGAACGACGGGTGCATAAGTCTCAAAGTAATCAATCCCGTACTTTTGTTGATATCCTTTGCATACCAGTCTTGCCTTAAATATTTGTTCTTGATTTTTCGTCCTTGGTTTTATTTTAAAAACCCACTTTGGCTCAAGAATATTTATGCCCTGTTTTCGTGGAACCAACTTCCAAGTATTGTTCTTATGCAAAGAATTAATTTCTTTTTGCATAGAATCTTTCCAAATATTTTTGTCAGCGCCAGACAAAGCTTTCTTAACTGACATAGGTTCTTGCTCGTTTGCTAGCATCATTACTGCACCTGCAGAGGTGTCCTCATTAATATCAGCATGTTCATATGTCAGCCATGTTGGCTGTCTCCGTGACCTGCTGCTTCTGCGAGGAGTCTGAGGTTCTGTCTGCTCAACTTCTTCGCCTGTAGAATTATTTCCAGAATTTTCAGGTTCCTCTTCCGATTCATTAAACTCTTCTGTCGTGACCATACTGTTTTTATCAACAATTATTTCGTCTTTGGTAGACTTATGTCTAGACGATTCCAAAAATTTTGCAGTGCCACTGACAATCAATCTGTTTGTAACGTCGTCCACGAAGCGATAATTTTTCCCTTCGTATCCTAAAAATGTACAGAGTTTCGATTTTGCATCCCACTTCTTTCTATTATCCTTTGGTATAAAAACATAGGCCTTACATCCAAATATTTTTAGATGAGAAATATTTGGTTTCTTTCCAGTCCACTTCTCATAAGGGCTGTAGTTTCCTAAAATTTTCGTTGGTAGAAAATTTCTTATAGTGTTTGTTGTGCAAAACCCAGCGATGGGGAAAGACACGCAAAGGCGGTTCAGACCCTCTCTCAAGAGGCGAGCACAGCAGTAGAGCGCTCCCACAGGTACGACACGGCAATGCCGGGTGTAAGACCGGGGTCGACCCTTCCCAAGTAATGGAGGGAGCGAAGCGGCGAAGAAGACGCGTCCAGCGGTAGAGAGAACACGACACGAGTCGGCAGTAGCGTCACGTGTGTAGCACACGGTACCCACGAGTGTGGCGATGACACGCGAGAGCGGTAGTAACCCACGCGAGTGTGTCGAGCCACGAACGGTATGCACCGGTACACCAAGTAGTGCTACCTGTATAACAGGGACAGAAATAAAGAAAACACACACAAAGTAAACACGCGAAAGCGGTAGTGGTGTTAATGATGCCGCGAGGCGGATGATGAACCCTGCACAAGGTGTCGACTCTCCGGGAGGAGGATATCGGTCACCAAGGGTGAAACATCAGAGCCGAACACTCGGTTGTTCCGTTTACTTCCCCGACAATGGGTGCAGCTCAACCTACTAAGTAGTGTAGAGTGCCAACCCACTGTCAAGCGTTGTAGCGAAAATATCTAGAATAAACATCTAAAATACCCCAACTAATGGGTGCAAACTTCCCACACGTGTGTGACTCACCGGCTAAGCCGTGCGCCTCATAACACTAATTCTAATATTAAGTATACCCAAGAATGGGCTGATCTCACCAGTTACTCATACTGTGTGCCACCACCTCCCGGCATCGCCGTGCATGTTATGAATCGCATCAGCGAAGGAGTCCCGCAATCGCGTTGCACTACATTTCCCCCTCCTTAGGGTGCGAGACGACCACGCGAGCGGTTTCGCTTTCCTCCTCGGGAGTGTATTTAAGCACGTCGGCATGACGGTCTCCAATCCAGCCTCCCCGGTCTCTTCTAACGGCGACTCCGGTCCACCCCTCTCCACGCGTACTGCGGTAGTGTCTTCTCCGATACCTCGGCGTTCGCTTCCTCCTCTCTCGCTTCCAGCGCTTTCTTCTCTTCCTCGCGCCGCTTCCGCGATGCCGAACCCGAATCAGGGTAGCAACCAACCGCCTGGCGGGTCTCAGAACCAATACGTTGGTGGTTTCGCTGGGCCTTCACACCCTTCCTCCTCTGGAGTGCCTCTCTCACAGCCGTCTTCCGCTGGCGTTCCGTTTCCACAACCGGTCAATCCGGGATTTCACACGGCTCCTCTTCCCCAGACGGGTGGTCAACTTCCGCCCCCGGCGTCTGTACCGCAGTGGAACTGGATCGCTCCTGCTGTTCCGGTCCAACCGGTAGTCAACCCGTATGCGGGCGCGTGGGCGTCGTATGACGAACTCGACAACGTCGACCCTCGCAGCAATCCCACACCGTTCTTACGGGCTCCGTGGTTTCATCCGCAAGGCGTGACCAATCGTTCCCTCGTCGAGGCGTATGCCGACGGCAGTGGTCACCTCCCAGGAGGCGTGCACGTCTGGATGACGGTGACGACTATGGCGATGACAACTTCGCAGCAGCTCCGGTGGAGGGGGCAGTACCTGCTTCAGCGGTGCCAGGTCCCCAAGCGGGTGTCGACGCGATCTTCCCGACTCCGGTGAATGTTCCCTCTGCGCCTCTAGCGGCTCCTGGGCCCGTAGTGGCTCCTGTTCCTACGCCTGTGGCGGTTCCGACTCCAGCGGAGAATGTTGCTTCGCCTGCGATGGCGGCGTCGGCTACGCCGAACGAAGCCGCGAACGCGGGACTTACCGACGAAGCACGGGCTGCCGTGATAGCTCAATTCCTCAGCGAGGCTGGTATCTCCGACTCGACATCTGGCGACGTCTCGCAGATGCGCGACGCGCTAATTGCGCAGCTTGCGAACGCTGGAGACCAGCAGGAATCCGAGTAACTCGTGCAGCTTCTCCTCTAGGGAGTCCTTCCTAGCTGATACCCAATAACTTGGCCGTTGTGTGCTCGACTAGCGAGCCACAACATAGTAACATTGACCAGTAAACTGTGAACTTCTCTTGATCTCAAGACTTCTTCCCTTCTTCCAAGGTGTATACTTCTTAACTTCTCCCTTCCGGGGTGATCTTCCTCTTACGAGTGCTTCTTCCTCTTACGAGTTCATCTTCCTCTTACGAGTGCTTCTTCTCTTCTGAGCTTCCTTTTCCTCTTCATAGAGTCTTCTTCCTCTTGCGAGTGCTTCTTAACTTCTCCTCTTCCTGAGGGCGTTACTATTCGAACTTCAACTGTCCTCTCAATAGAGTGTCTCCTCACCACGCGAGTAGCGGTACCGTACTCCTCCGGAGGTTGTCGCAGCGTTCCTCGATTGAGTGTTGTGGTTCGTAGAACCGTTCGTGCGCGGTACGCGATAAGCTTCCGTCTCCAGCGACGTGTGTTAACCGACCATCGCTTGATGTAGATTAGCCGGCAACGCCGTGTTAGTACGACGGTGGTACTGCACGATCTTCGATCGGGGTAGGTGCTCCACGGGTTCGTCCGAGTCCCGCGACGGCGGATAGCCATACCAGCGTACCTGGTACTGAACATACCCCTTCGGGTTCCAACTGTGCCCCACTATGTGGTCGACAACGAACTCTTTCGAGTAAACTCCCCGCTCGAGCTCTTCCTGCGAAGGGTCGTCAGCGTGCCGCGGCGGTGCCGTTACATAGTCACCAGCGGTGCTGTGAGTTTCTCCTGACGCCTTCGGCGGTAAGTGTGTCCTCCGCTGAGTGGTCGCTTCCGGAATCCGGGTCTTCTCAAGCAGCTTCGCCGCTTCGGCGGGTCCGCGAACGGCTAGTTCATGCGGTAGTTCCCGTCCTGACGGTGAAGGCGAACGCGGAGGCGGATTGTTCACCACGGCACGTGCCGGTTCACGTGACGGCGCGCGACGGTTCGTGGTGGCAGCGCTGCCACGAGCTGTGATTGGCCCATTGTGTGGCGCGCGCTGCGCACCCCAACATTTGTGGTGCGCAAGCGCTCCTGCAGCTGCAGTGTGCGTTTTCCCTAAATCAGGGCTGTAATCCGTATCTCCAACGAGCGGTGCGCCGTCATGACTTAGCGAAACGTCATGACGTGCGACTTGCGACTTCCCCACGGCTGGGTGCAACGGTGCACTACCATTACCCGAACCGGGGTGCTTGATCTTCGCTTCAGCGAGCGTCTTCTCTTCTTTCTGCTCTGCAGTGTCAACGATACCGGGATCTGCCGTGACTACCCTACAGCGCGCCTGCGAAGGCGGTTTGCGGCGGTCGTCAGCGGCGGAATGCGGCGACTGCGCGTCCGGAATACTCCGTGATACAGTACCCAGCTTCGCTGTAGCCTTGCTCTGCCGAGAAGTCGGGTGTTCTTGATCAACTTCCGGCCTTGCCGTGGAAACTTCGCGAACGAGAGCATGCTCCGCGTCCTGCGTCCGTGCGACGATGGGCGCGTGTTCCTGTGACAATTCCCCAGATGGGTGAGCAATACCAGTATCCTGGGACAACCTTGAGTCCGTTCGTTGCGTGCGGTGTCCTTCCTGAAGGTCGCGATCCTTCGTGGAAGGTTGTGTATCCTCCGCAGAGTTCTGCGCGACAGCGGCCGACTGCGGCGCGTCCTTCGCGACTTCAACACGCGACAGCGGGTGATCCTTCCCACTGACAGTGGTGTCCGTAGCAACTACGTCTTCGACGGTGTCCTGAGGCGACTCTGCCTCTGCTTCATTACTTTCCCGTGAATCACGGTGCTGCGACGGTAGCGACACCAGTGACTCACTCTCCGCGACAACGCGTGAATTCCCCTCCCCCTCCTTAGGTGGAGCGTTATGGGGAGCAGTCATCACGTCAGTTGACGGTGTAACAGACGCTGTGAAACGCGATTTCACCAGCGGTGTATGTTCCGATACCTCGGCTTGCGACGATATAATCGGTACATCTGCGAGACCCCGTGTTGGGTGACGGAGCCCCACAGTGGGTGTAGTGTTCTGCGACGAGGTTCCTCGGTTCTCTGTCTGTCCAGCTTCCTGCTGTGTGTCCGAAAGTACTTCCGTGTGAACGGTTGGACCTCTTACCACGCGATCGCGGGAGAAACGCTCATGAGCGTCACCAACTTCCAGTACGACAGTGTCCTTGTTCACGCTGACAACGCGGTACGGACCATCAGCGATGGGTGAAAGCTTGTGGCGCCGCTCCTTTTCAGGGTTGTAGTACTCCTTCCTGACAAAGGCGAGGTTTCCCACTTTCAGTGGCGGTAGTGGTCTCCGTACCCGGGCATCAAAGTTCCGCTTGTAAGCGTGTTGTGCTTTCGCCATTGACGACCTGGCGACAGGTACCATTGCGGATAACCACTGCTTCCATTGCAAGTAGTGATCCCGTATTGACGGTGACGTATCCAGCTTTGCTGATGGTTCAACCGCAACTGGCGGTGGTGTCCGTGAGAGCACGAGCTCAAAGGGCGATAAACCAGTTACTCTGTGAACTTGCGTATTATACGCATACGTCACGGTATCCGTGTAGAGATCCCAAGTTTTCGGGTGTTCAACTGTATAAGCCCGCAACGCGGAGAGCATTGTCCGGTTAAACCGTTCGACTTGCCCATTGCATTGGGGATGATACGTCGTCGTGAAGAGATTCTTCACGTCGAGTATCCGACAGACATCCTGGAAGAAACGTGCAGTAAACTGCGGACCATTATCTGAGAGGAGATTGACCGGGGGACCGTAGACCATAACCCAATGGCGAACGAATGCCTCCGCAACACTGCGTGCTGTAATCGACTTCAACGGAACTGTCCGGACTAGCTTACTGAATCTATCTGTAATAACGAGTAAGAACCGATTTCCTCGGGAAGTACGCAAGAACTCACCGAGTATATCGATGGCAATAAACTCCAACGGCGCCCTTGCGGGGAAAAGAGTTAGTTTCTTCGCATGGCGACGCTGTTTAACTCGCTCGCGAGCACAATGTGTACACGCCTTCACGGTGGTGTAGCAGTCCAACGCTAACGCGGGCCAGTAGAAATCCCGACGCAGTGTCGTGTATAACCGCTTAGCACCCGGATGGGAAGCCATCCGCGAGTGATGCGAGAGATGCAATACCCTTGTTTGTAAGGAGTGAGGAACCACAATCTGTGGGGCAGAACGAACCACTCTGACGAGGTAACCTTGTGTGTTGACCCCGAACGGGATGTTAGCACCACCATTAATTTGGGAGCGTATCCTCGTACAGAACGGGTCAGATTGCTATTCCCGCACCAGCTCTTCTGGAGTAATGGGGACGAATGTACCGGATTCCGGGTCTTCACGGTCTGCGACGAGCAAATCATCACAGATATCGTCCGACACGATGTCGTAGTCTTCATAACCCTCCTCCATGAGGAAACAGGGGATATCTTCATCCTCGTCATCGACGGGTAAGGCTTCACCTTCCGTTCCTAGACGTGAAAGAGCATCCGCTTGCGCGTTTAAACAACCTTTCTTATAGGTGACCTCGTAGTCAAACTCGGCAAGCCGAAGACGCCAACGCATTAAGCGTCCGGAAGGCTCCGTGACTGACATTAACCAACGCAAGGCGGAATGATCCGTATTGACGGTAAAGTGCACACCCATAAGATATGGTCGTAGAGTCTGCAAAGCCCATACCATGGCGAGACACTCCTTCTCGGATACCGAGTAATTGCGCTCGTGCACGTTGAGTGTACGAGACCAATAGCCAATTGGTTTGCGTTCCCCTTCGGGTGTAGTCTGAAAGAGAGCGCAGCCAATTTGGTAATCGCTCGAATCCGTATCCACGGTGTACGGCAACCCGTTCTTTGGTAACGCTAACACGGGTGCCGTGGTAACAGCCTCTTTAAGAGAGTTGAAGGCCTCCACTTGCGTGGGGGTAAGTGGTCCCAATTTGGGCGGTTGTCCCTTCTTCAGGAGTTCGTTGAGCGGTCCCGCGATCTTTGCGAGGCGAGAAATGAACCGTCTATAAACGTTGCATAGCCCCAGAAAGGAGCGTAGCTCTGTCTGTGTAGTGGGGTGCTTCGCCTCTTTGAGGGACTTCACGCGAGCTTCCTCGATCAGTAACCGTCCTGGACGTATGACATGGCCCAGATACTTCACTGAGTCAGTGAAAAACTCACACTTCCTCAATTTGAGAGTAATTCCAGCATCCCGCAAAGCGGTCATTATCTCTCGAACATGTTCGAGGTGATCGTCCAAACTGTTGGAAAACACGATGATGTCATCGAGGTATACCAAGCAACTCCGCCATTTGAAGCGAGCTAACAAAATGTCCAGAGCACGCTGAAACGTAGCGGGGGCGTTCGTTAGCCCGAACGGCATACGCTTAAAGCGGTATAGTCCTGAATGACAGGTAAACGCGGTCTTGTCACGGTCTTCCGGTCTAACTGGTACTTGCCAGTAACCCCAGTTTGCATCCAAAGTGGAGAACACAGTAGCATCGCCAAGCGAGTCGATATACTCGTCCATACGAGGTATGGGGTACACGTCTTTGACGGTGACATCGTTCAAGCGACGATAGTCGATACAAAAGCGCCAGGACCCATCGGGTTTCGGAGCCAGTACAACTGGAGATGCCCACGGCGACTGAGCCGGTTCTATCACGCCAGCGCGGAGCATTTTGTTGATCTGAAACTCTTCCTCTTCCCGTGCTTTCGGGCCTGCCCTGTAAGGGTGCTGAGCAATCGGCTTGGTCTCCGGCAGGAGGTCAATCCGGTGTTCCGTAGTTGAAACCTCTCCGAGGGAACCATCCCACATTGGTGTAAACTCTCGCAACATGTTGCGCAACTTCTCACGGTGTGAAACCGGTACATGACCGAGATTCAATTCTTCTAACTCCTTGATAGGGTCAATCTTGTCATAACTCGTAGGAACGGTCCTAGCTTCCGAGTCATTCGTGTGTTCAACCGTCTGGGACGGGTCCGACGCAGACGAGCGCGACGATTCTCCCTCCCCCTCCTTAGGGTGAAGCACCCCAGTGCGTTCTTCAGCAAGCCCGAGCATCTCGGCGGCAGTCACCTTTGTAGGGATAAGCGCCGTAGGGTGCGGTAAGACAGTACCAATTACTTGGTTCTTCACCAGATACTGGGGCTTCTTGCCAAAGTTGGCCAACATAACCCGAAAGGGGTTTTCGCTGTTGATTTGAACAACTCCGTTCGCCAACGCGACCTGATACTTCTCGTATAACGAGTTCAATGGTTGAACAACCCGCAAACCACGCGGTGCGGCAGTAACATCAACCCAAACCTGGGATTCTGGCGGAATAGAAATTGCACGCGCTACGCGGAGCTTCGGCGACTCCTTCGGAGGTGAGGAATCCTGTAGAGGAGCGGGTAGTGGTACCAGCTTAGCTGACGCTCGGCGTAATGAGCGACGAACAATCGGTACAACCGAACCATCTTCCATTTCCACTTCACGCGCACGCGGTCGTATGGCTTCGACATATCTGTCGCAGAAGTCACACCCTAGAATGACAGGGGCAGCGAGCGTCTTGCAGACGATGAGTTCTACCTGCTCGATGCAGTTACCAATCCTGACAATCAGTGAAACCATTCCAGCCGTTTGTAACGGGTTATTGTTAGCATCTGCCACGTCCATGACGGGTCCAGAGCGGATTCGACAACGGACTTCCGGCGGTAGTAACGACTCAACAATGAAGTTGGGGCCAGCACCTGTATCTAAGACAGAGAGATGACGCACCATATACTGGGTGGATAGGCCAAGGTCAGCAAATATCTTGTAGTTTCGCTTGGCCAGCACCATGACTCGATCCGGGATCCGGTTGTTCCTGAACCGTATCCACGGGCGACGTAACACACCGATGGTGGTAGAGTCCACGTCTAAGACGGTCTGTTTCCTCGAAAGGATTTTGACCTGGGAGCGAGGCGGTGACGCCTCGGGCGCCGTAGACCTCGACTCGGGCGCCTCTCCATTGGAGACTCCCGTACTCAGTTTAACTGAGTTCCATCCGTTCTAACGGGAACGGCGTCCTGTGCAGCAGGCATCTTCACAGATTCCTGTGGAACAGCGACAGAACTACCCGCAACAGCGGTTGCCGCCACGGCTTGAGCCGGTGAAACATTGACCTGGGTCGAACCAGAGTGCAGTAACGCAGCCAATTCTGCAGCAGACACCCTACGGGGGTACTCAGCCTTCGCACGCAGATATGCGGTTACCGGCACTGACGCCTGTTCGGCGGGGGTCAGCGCTTCAAAATTCGCCACAACCGTGGGCATTTCCCTCATCGAGAGGTTGCAGTTCGGAGCTGCATGACCGTGGTTGTAACACGTGAAACAGATCAGGGGTGGTCTTCCGGAACTCCGTGGGTCTTGGAACTTCACCGTTCGCGGGTCTACCCAACCAGGTCGCTGGTAACGACTCCCTGAATAGGGTACTTGAGGACCGCGAACGCGTGGACGGTCTGCGTAAAGCAGCGCATCTTCCGTCTTCGACGAGGCTTCTGAAGTAGAAGGCAACTCCGTAGTCGGAATTGAATCCAGGTCCACCTGTGCGAGATGTAAGTTATCCACATCGTGGCCAGAAAAGTCCTGCGGTAGCAGTGAAGCCGATGACGACCCTCCTTCGAGGTGCAACGCCTTGGTTGAAACCCGGTATCCGGTGCGTGCGCGCAAGGCGTCTCCCTCCGCCTTCGCGTACTGCACTAACTCCAGATAGGTAGTCTTCTTCCGGTCTTCCCGTCGCTGGGCAACCAGAGTGCGAATAGCCGGATTCAATCCGTTGATAAACAGCGTACAGCGCTCGTTTGAGGAGTAAACATTGCCACAACGGTGGAATGCCTTATTCAGGCGTACCGAGTACTCGGTTTCCGACTCCTTCGGGCGTTGTTTCGTCTCCCGCAACGCGGTGATTGCTTCCTCGATAGAGGTATTTGTCGCATAAGAGCGCAACAAATACTGCACTGCTTCGGGCCAGCAGGTGACCCCTCCTTCAGAGGCGCGAGATGAACCTCTTACAGAGTTATACTGATCTTCAGCGAGTCCACGTAGAAAATACGGTAAGGCAACATAAGCTTGCCCCTCACTCATGCCGAGGATGTCAGCTTCCGCTACAAAGCGTGAAAGAAAGTCAAGCACCAGAATGGGATCCTCCCCAGTGAACTGTGGGGCAAACTCGGAAGAGTGAAACCCACCAGACTTTCCGAAGGTCCGCTCTCGTGAGAGATGGCAGACCAGTGACAGAGCCCTCTGTACCACCGTAACTCGGTTGTAAGGCCGAAGTGGCAACTGGCTATACCTACAGAGGTGATAGGCCACGTGGTGAGGAAACGATGAGAAACTCCAGAGATGGGGTGGTATCGGCAACGATGAAACACGACCAACGACAGGTGTAGTCCCGAGAGGGAAAGCAACAGAAAACAACAACCAAACAACACCCACACGCGACGGGTAGGGCCTCCTCGGCACTGTGCCCGGAGCGGGGCGAGATCCTCCAACGGTAATGCACGGGTTTCCGTAAACACGGCAAAACTCTATACAGAGTCGGATCACTTCGTAATGTAGTCCTATACCTCCTCGGTACGACCCTCAGGTCCCGACATCAACGACAGATGTTCCTCAAAGGTACCGAGAGGGTAGGACCACCGTAACCAGACGTGGCTATACTCGCGAGAGTGATAACCCACGTAGGCGGTTGGCGCCAGAGCCTCACTCGTGTAGAGTCCACTCGGAGAGCGCTACTCGACAAAGAGTTCACTTAGAAGTGCTCGGGTTGACTTTACAAAGGTGCTCGCGACGACGAGGTCGAGCTCACCTAAGTAGGTCTAAACTAACTATGTACACGTGGTGCACACCCGCAGGGGTCCGTACACGTGGCTAGCCCAGTGTCAGGCACCTCAGGTGCACTACCTATTGTCCCGTAATATGCACACACACGGTGGTGTAGTACACGCGTCCACCTAGCGGTATTGGCCAGCAATGGCAACCCTGATTACAGGTAACTGTGGGAAAGCCATTCCAAAAGTAACCGCCAAAATTGGGTCCAACTCATAACTCTTCGAGTGCATCCTCGTATCACTCCCCTGAGTATATGAGGCGCATCATCCTGATAACCACGCAAAATGCGTTGCTCTACATCTCCCCCTCCTTAGAGCCGAGGACGACTTCGAGGCTGAAGTTTTGTGCGAAACGCAAGTACGTAAATACGTCACAATCATGAGCGGTACCAACTCCTCGGTTTCTATACCTCGCAAGCGCGATACACACTCAAGCGAACAGAGTATTCAAGTATCCGAACTCGATCACAGTACATCATCTGTCATTCCGATGAACCCGAATCAGTTTCCTCATCACCCGACGGGTCAGGCGAGCGCGTCGAACTACCCTCAGCCGGGTTCTGCGACGGCTCCACCGCCTCAGTCTCAACCGATGGTCCCGGTGAACGTTCCGTTATGGAATTCAGCGCAAGCGATGCCGCTGATGGCGAACCAAGCTGGTTGGATATCGAAGGAATCTCTCGCAGTACGCGATCCACTCCGTGATGGGTTTGCGTTCAGCCGTGCACCGTGGTTTCATCCGGTAGCTGTTAACGATGACACTCTCCTGGAGTCGTATGCCGAAAACGGCTTCCTACCGGGCGGTCTGCCGTTAGCGGTAGTGCAATCCCCAGAATGGAAAGTTCGTATAGCGATCGACCCGATGCTCCTCCGGTACGATACCCGCGAGGGTGAGAACCTGAACACCGCGCGCGCGGAACACGCGAAGTTGGCGTACAAGAGACTCAGTCGAGTGCACCTCGAGCACCTGGTTCCACCGTCATATGGGTTCGATACTCCGTTCTACCGTACTTTCGGTGAAGTCCGATATGGAGACAACTTGGCGACGTTCGACCATGCGCGGTACGCTGGCGATGGCCCGACCACATCGAGGTTGATGTTGTGCTGGAATCGGCCCATACTCCGAGCGGAGTTCCGTTATCTTCGCAAGAACGCTTCCCAGGGTGGGTTCGTCAACCGCATTCGGTTTGAGCGGAAAGCTCGTTCCCGTCATGGGTATCTGATTCCGTACCCGAATATCGAGACCGAGAGGTACAGACCGCAGGCCTTTGTTGGACGGTTCCCTCCTCTACCAGATTGGTGGCGTGATGTGGAGGTACCCAAAGGGTGTTTTGCAGAACTGCCTCCGTGCTTGAGTTACATCGGCTCCCGATTGATCAGCGATCCGCGTTCAGGATGGTGGGGTCTGGTAGCCGGCGAGTGGGCGGCACGCGTAGCAGCGTTTCTCCTCTGGGAGGCTTACGACAACTACCGTGTTTGGTATATTCCGCCGATGCTTCGCAACATTATCCGCTCGCTGGATTTGCACACTCCCTTGGGGTCCGAAGAGAACGTGGATGAGATCCATTACATCTTGGATGTTATCGATGGAGTCGATTGGGAAACGGTGCCCCGTTCGCAGCGTGGGAAAGGTCCTCGTCGTCACTACGACCGCTCACCCGGTAGGAGACATCCCACCGCAGGAGATTTCGTGTATTACGACCCATGGGAGGGTACGATGACAACTAGCGCATATGCCGAGTGGGCAGCGAACCAGCCACGGTCGATTCCAGACAGTCACCCCGTTGGGTTCATGTTCAGTGACAACTGGGTCGCCCCAGTAGATCTGGATGATCCGAACATGGATACCGGTGGAGAGGCGGCGGGAGCACTCGTCGAGATGGACCAGGAGTTGGTGAACGACCTACCGGCGGCGAATCAGGTGTTGCACGCCAGCGGCGGGGTACCCCAGGCTCCTGTGGGTTGGAATGTTCCGACTCAAGCGAGTGTTCCGGTGGTGGGTCCGGCCCCTGTAGCGGCTACCGTTCCTTCGGTCCTTCCGGCCCCGACAGCTCCGGTCGCTCCGGGAGATTCTCCGGCGAACATCGCGATGTTGCGCGCCAGTCTCCAGAACGCTGGAATTATCGTGCCCGATCATCTCACCACTATGGCAGGGATACTGGCTTACGCCGTTCCGCACCCTTCGCAGGGTCCCTCCGGTAGCGGCGGTGCCGGTCCCTCATCGGGGGTGTAAGATGACCAGCAGGGCTGGAGGACTTGGTCCTTAGTATAAGATAGAAACAGTAAAACCATCTAGTGGTAACTTTCGCTTCACCCTTTTGCCTGTTCTCCACGAACTTGATCGATCTTCGATTACTTCTTCACTCACACTGTGTTCAAGTGTACTTCACTTCTTTGGTGCTTCTTGTACTCTAACCGTTTTAAATCGGTACAACCGGCATTTCGGTATGCTCTTCTTTCTTTCTTCTCACTTCCTCTAGTTAAGTCTTCACCGCTTCATTGGTCTTCTTCCTTCCTTCATCCCCACACAGAAGGGGTCAACTCTCCATTCTGAGTCTTCCGCATCGCGGTATAGTTGAAAGCTCCTCACCGGGAACGGTTCTTATCCCACCTGGGCTTGGTCCAGGTTGGACGGCAAGGCTGACCGAGTGCGACGGTGGTATGAAACGATCTTCGACCTAGGTAGGTGCTCGACCGGCTCCATGGTGTCCTCCTCGGCGGAGTAGCCATACCATCGCACTTGGTACAGTACCGTCCCATCGGGGTCTACAACATGACGTACGATACGTTCGATCACGTATTCCTGCGGGTACACCTCGGTGTTTGACTGCTCTCCTTCACCCATTGTGGTTCCGTACCTTCGAGGGTGGCGAGGTGGTGGCCGGCTAACCTCTAGAGGGGTTCCTCTTGGACTTAACCAGTCACGACTCACTAGGAGTTCCTCGCTGCACGACAACTACAACTTACGCCAGGAGCGTCCAATCTTCAACCTGAAAGGTTCTTCTTGAAATACTCTCCTTCTTGAGTCTGACGAGCTTCGGCTCGTTTTGGTTGAGCTTCCGACCGTCCAACGGTAGCTTCGGGATTCTGAGCTCCCTCTTGCTATCCAGAAGGATCGTCCGTGCGACGGAGAACGGGCAGGGTTTCGCTCGTGCGCCATGGAGGCGGATTGACCAATCACGGTGCATATCGCGGCCTTCTGGTTGGCCAGGCGGTGGCACGTGTGAGCCACGCGTTACCCTAACAGGTGTCCGTTCGCCTACGGTTGGCGACCGTACATCGCGCACCGTGCACGTGTGGTACTCGCGCACGCGACTTACTGTCAGCAGTTCCCCGCGTCGGCGGTGCTCTCCGTACGTCACCACGTCACACAACGTGTTACTCTCCACTTGGGTGTGTCATGAGTCTTCTGCCACGCGGCGTGGGTGCACCATCGACGGTTTCCAAACTCGTACTTCGTACTTCACCTTTCCAAGGTTGTTTTCCCAAATAATACGCGGGTAAGTACGACTTCTCGTTTCCTCAAACCACGGCGTGGTTAACACCGGTCGGTAACATTGAGCTGATCTACCGCTTGCGGCTCTGCGTTCTCCGGGAAGCCCGGGTCTACAGATACTGTCTTCTCCGCTCTGCGGGTGGTGACCTCACTCAGTTGTGGTGTTCCCGACGGGGTTACGTTATCCACAGCGGTGTGTACCCCTTGGGTGGGTCGTGTCGTTTCCAGCGCATTGCTCAACGAACTCGACGGAGTATCACCACGAGGTACAGCGCCTCGGCGCACCACAACGCTATCGGTAGAGACCGCGAGATTGGTGGCGGTACCTTGCGACACAGTGTGACCGTGCGACGCCGGTGTAACGGGTTCCGTACTTTCCTCCCCCTCCTTAGGCGGTGGCACGGGAGCCACGACGTCCGGTGGGGGGTCAACTCTAGTTGAGTTTTCCTCTTCGTCTCCCGCAACGGGTTGTGCTACCCGCGTGGGTGATTCTGACTTCGGTAGATCCGATAAGCCGCGATCAGGGCGGAGAGTCGCAGGGCGCGAAGATACGACCTGTTCGTCCCCTGTAGCTTCACCCAGTTGGGTGTTAACGTGAACGTAGGGTGGTGGTGCCAGCGCGACACGGTCTAACGATATCCGTTCGTGGAGATTATTGATATCCAATACTACGGTATCGTCCGTGACGGAAATAACCTTGTAGGGTCCTTCCGCGATAGGCGAGAGCTTGTGGCGGCGTTCCTTCTCCGGATTATAGTATTCTTTGCGGAGAAATACCATATCGTCTGGTTTGACCTTTGGTAATGGGGTCTTAACCTTCGCATCGAAGTTGCGCTTATAAGCGGCCTGCGCCTTATCCATCGCTGTGCGAGCGACCGGTACCATTTTGGTTAACCAATCCTTCCAAGCGTTCCTGTATAACCCAACAGACGGGTACGTAGAAAGCGTTTCTTGAGCCTCGATTGCAACCGGTGGCGGTACTCTTGACAATACCAACTCAAAAGGTGCTAGCTTCGTTACCCGGTGGACTTGGGTGTTGTACGCATACGTAATAGCGTCCGTATACAAATCCCAATCCTTAGGATGATCTGCCACATAAGATCTTAATGCATTCAGCATGGTACGGTTAAATCGTTCTACCTGACCATTTGTTTGGGGTGGTAGGTGGTCGTAAATAGATTCTTGACACTCAAGATCCGACAGACGTCCTGGAAAAACTTCGACGTGAACTGTGAACCGTTATCTGATAATAGATGAACCGGTGGACCGTACACAAAGACCCAGTGGGTGACAAAAGCTTGTGCAACCACGGTGGCCGTAATCCGTTTCAGCGGGACTGTCCGTACCAACTTAGAGAACCGATCGGTGATAACCAGAAGGTATCGATTACCTCTTGCGGTTCTGATCAATTCACCTAAGATATCGATAGCGATAAACTCCAAAGGAGACCGTGCTGGGAACAGCGTTAACTTCTTCGAGTACTTACGAAGTTTCACGTTATTCTTAGCGCACTCGGTGCAAGAGCGTCGTACTGCGTAGCAGTCCAATGCCATTGACGGCCAGTAAAAATCCCTACGCAGGGTCAAGTATAGTTTTCGACCTCCTGGGTGGGCTCCTACCTTCACATAGTGTGTCATTACCAACACACGGTTTTGCAGCGAGTATGGGACACAATTTGGGTATACGCTTCGACCAACCTAACCAGGTACCCCTGATCGTTAACCTGAAAAGGTATACGATCTCCTCCATTGAGACGAGCGCGAATTCGCGTACAAAACTCATCCGTTTGCTGTTCTCGGATCATCTCCTCGGGAGTGATGGGTACAAAAGATCCAGTCAAGGGATCCAACTTCTCAGAAGTGAGCAGGATGTCGTCACAGATGTCATCCGACAAAGATTCGACCCAACCTGCTTGTTCTTCCACCATAAAGCATGGTATGTCCAGATCGTCAACTGGTGCCGCTTCTGCATCTGTCCCCAAGCGGGAGAGTGCATCTGCCTGCAGATTCAACGTTCCTTTTTTGTACGTAACTGTGAAATCGAACTCCGATAACCTCAAGCGCCAACGCATCAAGCGTCCTGATGGTTCCGAGATTTCCATGAGCCATCGGAGAGATGAGTGGTCCGTATGTACCGTAAAATGGTTGCCCATAAGATATGGCCTCAGTGTAGTTAGAGCCCATACAACGGCTAAGCACTCTTTCTCCGAAACTGAGTAGTTACGTTCGTGTACGTTCAAGGATCGCGACCAGTATCCAATTGGATGTCTCACGCCGTCTTCCGTGACCTGAAACAGGGCGCAACCAACCTGGTGTGCACTGGCGTCAGTGTCTACTTCGAATGGAAGTCCTAGCTTAGGCAAAGCCAAGATTGGCGGTGACGTTACTGGCGTCAATTAATGCCGAAAAGCAGACGCTTCCGCGTCGCCTAGGGGTTCCAGTTGAACTGGTTGACCTTTTCTCAAAAGGTGGTTAAGGGGGGTCGCAATATCTGCGAAGTTCGGGACAAAACGCCGATATACATTACAAAGACCCAGAAAACTGCGGAGTTCCGTTTGTGTCGTAGGGTGTTTCGCTTCCTTCAGCGACTTCACGCGAACTGCGTCAACTGAGAGCTGTCCAGGTCGAATGATATGCCCTAGGTATTTGACAGATCTGTGAAGAACTCGCACTTCTTGAGTTTCAGCGTAATGCCCGGTCCCTGAGGACTCTCATGACGTCCCGGACGTGTGTTAAGTGTCATCAAGGTTATCGGAGAACACGATGATATCGTCAAGATACACCAAGCAGGTCTTCCACTTGAATCGAGCCAAGAGGATATCGATAGCACGTTGAAACGTAGCCGGCGCGTTGGTTAATCCGAACGGCAATTCGTTTAAACCGGTACAAAACCTTGGTGGCACCCAAACAGCAGTTTTGTCTTATCCTTTTCTACGTCATTCGGAAGAAAAAACCCTTTGGTTGCCCAAGTATCCGCGCAATTTGGCATCCAAGGCGGTTGACACTGTAGCACTCCAAGCGAGTCAATGTATTCGTCATCCTGGGTATGGATAAACGTCTTTGACGGTGACCCGAATTTAGACGACGGTAATCAATACAGAATCGCCACCGATCCGTCCGCTTTTTTGGAACTAGCACCACGGGTGAGGCCCAAGCCGGATTGAGCCGCCTCTAGACGCCCAGCGCGTAACATCTTTCACATGAGATTGGCTTTCTCCCCTAGCTTTGGGACCAGCCCGGTATGGGTTTGGGAAATGGGGCTAGTACCTGAAGTAGTCAATACGGTGTTCCGTGATTCCCAATTGTCCGAGGGATCCATCCCACATGGGTGTGAACTCCCTCAACATTTCTCTTAGCTTACCTCTATGAGATTCAGGTACATGATTAAAATTCAACTGTGTCCAGTTCCTTGACAGGTCTGTATTCTTCCGTTCCTGGTGGCACGCTTTGCCCCTCGGTGGGTGCCAGCGATTCGTAACTTCGCTCGCCGGGGTAACCGGATGCGTAAACGCGGTTTCCGCTGATCCTCCCGCCTCCTTAGCATCGGTTATACGAGAACATCCG